>KZ308952.1:4846-85958 GCA_000376725.2 Ladona fulva
ATATATATATATTAAAATGAGGCGTCGTCCGAAAAATCGTGTCGTAGGAATCATTTTCTGATCATGTGAAAGAATTTTCGATGACTAATGCGACACTATAGCCATCTGTACTACTACTTCGTGAAGCCTCCAGTTACTATTCTTAGAGAAACTTGACCGAATATTACCATTTCCACGGATTTTTATCACGGCAAGATTCAACCAGCGTACGAACCGATTTACTTCCGGTTTTCGCTCCGGTTCAGTGAAAAAGGAAATGAAAACAAGTTTTGTTTCGGTTCGCTGCCAACGGCGAATCGGTTTCTGTCTCTGACCATTGCTATATTATATCGTTCCGAAAGTTTATCATTTCTACCTTTTTTAATTCGCATTATATTAAATTAAATGTTATAATAACAGTAATAGTATGGTGCTCCTTTTACGCATACGTAAAATGTCAATTTTGTCAACTAAAATTCTGAGCGGAATAAATAACGCTTCTCCGGCAAAAATAACTTTTTCGGTTCGTTGCCCTACGCGACAAGATCGTCATTAGGTACTTCTGGACCAACTTCGAGCGAGTGAAATACGACTCCAATCGAAGCGTCTCATTTCCTTATTGATGTGAGATCTCTTCATATTCCTGGGGATTTCTTAAGATCGTTGTCGGCTGTTCTTTCAGAGACGTCCTCTACTTAAGGCGGTGCTTCTATCTCTTATTTTCCACCTTTATCTTCTCTTTTATTGACGATCTTATCTCTCGAAGAAACCTTCATTGCGTTCCTACAGTTAGTTATTCCGAAGTGCTTTATCTACTTAATGATGTCTTCTATTCCAGATGAATCGATTTCAACTTTTTTACTCCTCAACTCGTGCTGTTTATCGGTTAAAATTTTATCTCGTCGTGAGATTGGATAATCATCGTTATCTGTTTTTCTTTTTGTACAGGACGATGTCTCGAACATGTCAACGTTCGTATTATTTTAAAACTGCAGGAGATTAAGTAAAAATCAAAGAATCGACTTAAACATTTTGTGAATTTCAGTTAAGGTTCCCAGCAGGTGTAAATGTAGTTGGATTGCAGTCATCCAAGAAAACAATACGTGAATCGATCAAAGGTTAAAATATTGCAGATTGCGTTGCACAATTATATGTATGTTTAACTTATGTTTTTCTGATCTTGTTGATCGATAAACAATATCCCTCTCTTATCCCTCGGCTAATGATATTCATTTTGTAGCTGAAGACTTACTTTTAAATTCAGTTTCCAGCACTGTCATAACTATCGTAATTCTATTGCGGTCATCAATCGACGGATTGGACATTAAAGAATGTATGAGTCCGCAAGAATAGTAACACCAGTATTCAGCACCAGCTTGGATTGAACCAACTGGCCAGATTTCATGAGAGATTTCGACCCGGAGAAAGTACGAAAAACCGGGAGCCCGGAGTTGAACCCGCAGACTCCGGGTGAAACCGGAAGTAGTTCACATCCTGCGTGCGGACCACTGCTTAGTATTTTCGTGGAAATGGCCACAGCTTCACTGACAAACACGCTTTTCTAAATCAATGAGACACGAAAACGAGTAAAAACTGAATTCATCCTTAAATTGGCGCAGACTGGTTTTCTTCGAATTTGGCGCTTAAAATCCTAGAAGGAAGAGAGTGGTGAAACGCGGACCTGTGACCTTTCTTCTCTATCGGAAAGTTAAGTTTGATCCCCATAGGTGTGCACTGATTCATTCACGAAGTGTACGGATTCGCATTCATAATTGCGAGACTGATTCAGCAGATTCAAAAGTCTGCTGCCGCTATTAACCCAACTATTCTGGTGAATTACATCGTATTTCCATTTCAGGACCGTGTCTCTTGTTTAGCAACGTAAAAATCCAGTTGTAAGTTTCGTTTAGAATGCACTGAAGGATTTGAACTTATAAATTTCTTTATTATAACAATCTTTCTAATAATCTAGTGCCATGCATTTGCCATTAATGTTACCACACTTAACCATACTCGGTTATATTTTTACTTCCTTAAGGATATTTGACGTAAAGAAATATCAAAACGTTTTCAACCCACGTGTTCTTATTGGCTGGTTTAATGTTTATGATCAGTTTTTCTTCCATCACAATACCTGTCGTAGTATTCTTGTGTTCCTTGGTGTAATTTACTCATATTGAAGGAGCTAGATAATTAAAATAATAAAATATAATTCAAATAATAAAGTAATAGTAAAGTACAAAATAATAAAGTGTCTGACTTAAAGATATTACTTTCCTAAATTTTACTTCCGCTAGAAAAGAAATTGCATTACTCTTAAACCTTGCTATGAACTCAGTTTCTCACTAGAAAGGAAATTATATCTCGCTATTATACTATTATAGTTATTAACTTATTTCTTTCGGAAAGAATGATTGAACAAAATAAAAATTCATTTGACTTGCTGTTGACTTGTTTGTCTCATTTCGGAGATAAGTTTCGTAAAATTTTAGCAAATGAATCAGCGTAAGATTTTTACCTCTTGCACTGCGTGGTTTTCCATTTCTCTGATAATCTTATATAAGCGTTGATTAAATTATTTCAAAATGTATATACTTAAGAAAATAATAGAATCATACAGGCAGTGGTTAATTGTTTCCACACGCATTAGTTAAAATCATTTTACGTAATATTTTCTGTAATTTCAAACCGCGACTAAATGAGGAAATGCATTAACCGAGATAACAAAATAAATATTAGCCTCCTGCTATATGGTTTCACTCCCACTTCTGGTAACAGGTCCGCAGCTGACATTTCTAACGTTATGTTTCCGATTTGTTATGGCGGAATTGAAGAACGTGACTAACCGTAAGTGGATCGCGATGGAATCGCCACGTAATCATGTCGTTGAGCGTTGTTTGTTTACGTTGGTCGCGGATCAACTTAAAGTCGTGTTTGGGTGGAACTGCTTTAAAGGCTCCCCCAACACCTGCTCTAACGGGATCTCTGCTCTCTCACGCAAAACAGACTCCCTCGAAACAACTACGCTTCCTCTCCTCTGTTCATAGCCTTGAGATCGCTTGAAACTGCTTTTTCGCGAGGTATTTATTTTCCAATAGGATTTTCAGAAACTATTATCTTCGAAGGCATGACGATTAACGAGGGGATAATTTGAATTGTCGCTAGTGGTGTCCGAAGAAAGTCTAAAGGCAGGGACGGATTGAAGCCATTAGAGGCCCTGAGCGCAACGGTCAGATTGACGAGAAATACGAGGGAATGGATTAGATGTTTTCATAAAATACATGCATACACACACCATAGATACTCAGTTGCTTCACTACGGCAAGAACAAACAAAATATTGAATTTTAAGTATAATTTCTATAAATTGCTAAGGCCTCCGGATAGCCAAGTGGGCTTTCCCGGTTTCGATTCCTGGTGGGGGCCAAAATTTACTAACGCAATGGAGTCTGACATGATCCAAGAATGGAAAGTTCACCCTGAACAAGTCCCATTGAGGGAGAAAAGGGGAAGATAGAAGGGACCGATCAGATATGATAAAGCAATGTGTGTGAGTATAAATTGCTATGAATGACAGACTTAAAACTGTAAACTTATTATGTAAACTGACTCAGCAAAAGGACTAAAGTCCTTTCATGAAGGGAAGAACAAAAGCAATTCGTAGTCCGTTGTTAAAAGTTCGTAAGCACCGTCTTTTTGAGGCAATCAGCTTGCGCCTATTCCACCTAATTATGAGTTCTCATATTCATAGAGGTGATTAAGTAAAAATAAAAGCTGCTCCAGTAGTATTGTTAAAGGTGGTTCGACAGCTAAAGGTAATTGCACACACATGGGGACCCCCCAGGAATCGAACCTCGGGCCGCTTTCGTCAAAGGCTACCCAATTGGCCCATACTACTTTGTGTATGCTGCAAACTTATTATAACGGTAAAAGGAGATGGCATATAAATATCCGATGACGGAATGTTTAGTGCGCTAGATCCATAAAACTGAGGTCCCGGGTTCGATTCCGGCTAACCGAGTTTTTCCGAGGGAGGGCATAGAGTTCGTCGTTTGCTATTTTATATATTTTTCTTCAATGCTTCAGTGAATTATTGTTACAGTACCGCTCAAGTGATTTTTGTGTACACAGTTTCCTACACATCTCTTAGCTGGTACTATCAGTAGGTTTACGCAGGTTTTTCACAACCCCCTTCTCTGTGGGTGTTTTCCTGGTGTGGAGATATTTTTTCCTAAGTTACTACTTAGGTTTTTTACATCCACAATTTTTTCTTAAGTTTTTCTCTCTATTTATATTTACAAATTTATTCATGTTTTAATAACAACAATGACGGCAGGTTAGATGGAAGAAGAGACTTTTTAGTCTCAATCTCGCCTTAATAAAGACCTTAAATATTTACTTGCGGCCCATATGGATTTTGACGGTTTGTTAGCTATTTTTATGTTTCAGGACCCCGGGGAAATTAAAATTCCATTTTAGGTAAATCCATCAGGTAAAATATTTATCAGGTTTAAAAGATAGGCTTTTGAAACAACATGGATGCTTACTTAGGTCCCCTAATGGCCTTCTCTCGATTTTACCGAGGTTTCATTACGAAAGGCCAGAAATTGGGGCCCCAAAGTTTTACCGTTTATCTGTGGTAAGGTTATAAGCTTCCTATTAAATGTTATACTCATAATATAGTGCTTTGTAAGTACCGATTGGGAAACAGTCTAGGGAGATTATTGGTAACTAATCAGTCCTTAGCTCACATATGTATTTATGTATTAGTTTAATTTTTTATCGTCTGCCTGTTTTTATTTGCTATTTGTATATACTGTTTGTAGCATTTTTCTTGTACTTATGCCTGCCAGGTTGTTTAGGTGTTTTGATTTTATTTTCGTTAGATTTAAGTTAATTTTAGTAATGTATTTTTGGTTATTACTGTATTATTATTACCATGTAATATCTCCAGAGGCTAGTTGGAAGAGAGGCCATTTTTGCCTAACCTCGCCGTAAGAGTTAAATGATAATAATAATAACTAATGCAGTGAATTTGTAGAAGACGGAAATAGTCGAAAATTCAGTTGGTTGACACGCGAGCAACGTATTATGTGCAGTAAGTTTCTTAGGACCCTGGATAATCGAAAGTCATTCGTTTTAAAGTATCTTGCGTATAGACTTGCTCGGTTTTCGAAGTGTTGAGGTGCCTTTCTCGAACAGAATAACGGACGCCCTGTTTCGGAGCTCTTTTGTGACGATAATAAAGGCGGAAAGAACGTTTAAGATTGAGGCTGTGCGGTCATTTCATCTCGCTTTCTCTGTACGCATTGAGAAAACGGCTTTCGAAGTGAAGGGAGAAGGAAGAAGGGAAGCCTCTCTCCAGGGAAAAAAAGTCTCGTTTTGGCGGAAGTGCTAATTTCCTTTATCTCGGGACGCACGCTTTCGCATTGAAATATTTCCATGCATTCCCAATGCTTTCCTCTTTCATTACGAATCGCTGCTATGCCACGACATCGCTCTTATGGGAAACATTTATAAGACTAGTCTCTAGTTAGAAAGATGTTATCGGATGCTCTTCCTGGCTGACCGTCAAACTTGGAGGAATAGGACAACCATTAAGCCAGATTCTTATTTTTTTGCTATTGTTCATCTTCTTATTTATGCACCACATTACGAGTTTCGGGCTTACCTCGTTTTAATACAAACGTAGTGCACGTGTTTAAATATTCTTGTTCGGTTCACTTAGTTCACTTTTTCCTCCGTGCAATTTCCAAGTTTAATTTTTTGAGGCAAGTTTCTTATGCGGGCTTCCGACAAAGACTCAACCGCGTCAATTGAGTTCAATCCTCGGGTATAAATGACAAGAATATTTTGCTGTTAAAATTTTAGTATGTTTAGAATTAGTTCGAAAACTAGAGAAAAGGGCAATTTCTTATTTACTCATATCTGCCATTCTGTAGAGTTGAAATTGAGGAAAAGCAACTTATCTAAACATCCGTTTTGACTTGACGTGGTTGTTTGCGTAATAAGAAATTTAAGGTGTTAAGAAATGTAAAATGTGATATATAACTTATGCCGTGGACAAAGATGTTACTAATAAAATAAATGTATTCCAAAGTCTATTTGGAACGATAAGAAGGACTTTGAAAAGGAAAACAGGAAGAGAAGCACAAAATTGTATAAAGTGATGGCAGACCCAACTGTGTTTTATAGGTAAGAACTGAGACAAAGAGATTTATCAGAAAAGAAATTTCTCAGGGCGGTGAAAAGTTGTAGAGGATAGACAAATTAAGAAATGCACCTATAAGTGATATTCAGGCAATCTCTGATAATTTAGCACAGCATTAGAAAGGGTGGAAATAACACGTAGTACGAATGCCTAAAGAGAGTTTTTCAAAGCAATCTATGGAATGAAAGCCATTGGGCAAAGGAAGGAAGACAAAGAGGTCAAGTGAAGCCGAAACAGACTTCAACTCGGAAGAAAAAGAAATGTTTGGCTGAAAATCGCTACTCTTGACCTATCCCATGTTCCAGTTTGTTTTTAGCGTTCGCTATTCTTCGTAACAGTTTTTATAATTATAAAAACTGTTATTAATTCACTACAAGTCTATTGCATCTTAGAGTTAATCAAACTGTGTCGAAACGAATTCTAATCTGAAACTACTCCTTGCTTTGCTGAAATTTTGCTGTAAACTCGTCATTTTTTATATTTCATTAATCATGTAAATCGAGCATTACATTTTCATGAATTAAGATAATCACGTGTAAAAAGCGAACTTCCGATGAATGTGACAATTCGGATGAATGTGAGAACGTCGGATGAATGATGTCTACCAATGTCACATTGACTTCTTAAGACCTTTTCTATTCACGTAGAATTTTTATTACGCATTTCGTGTACATGTGTTTTCGTCTGATTTCAAACAAATTAAAACTCAAGCATATTTTTATGCAGATAGGCTATCTGTAGCTTGAGAAAGAAATGTTCCATCTCTAAGGCGCTGATTCATCCGCTTGAGCATTCATTGGAACAAAGACAAGAAGAATTGCGCTGATTGATTGAGCGCAAATACAGCCGCGTTCTCTACTACACAAATTCCTTAATGAATTGGAGAGGACAATCAGCGGAAAAGGTTTGGCAGTCAACTTGTTGTTATCATCTTCTTTTTTCCTCGAGCCTGTTTCTTTCGGCACCTTTCATCCGTGTTACCTTCTCATCTTTTCCTTGGTCAGCCCACGCCTCTGTTGGGATTTTGTCTCTTGCAATTCTGACGATTCTTTCATCATTCGTTCAGTTAATGTGCTCATTCCACTCCTCTTTTGAGTCTTCTTGTATATTTTCTAAGTTGCAGTCTCTTCGTATACTTCTTTCTCTGTCTAATAGAGTGACAGTTTTCGTAATACTTTCGTTTCAGTCGTTTCAAGGAGCCTTCAAAGAAGTATAACGTCTTGTCTCCCCCATGTATGCCTCTCCCTGTCACTGTATAATTATCATTATTATTATTTAACTTTTACGGCGAGGTTATGCCAAAATGGTGTCTCTTCCATTTGAAAACTGGAGACATTACATCATAAAAACACTACGCTAATAATCCATAAACAGTTGGTTACAATCAACTTGAATCTGGAAAAATAAATCAATGTATCCTAACAAACCGGCAATCATAGCTACTCGTACAAGATTCGTTGACGCTGGGCAAGGTCTTCTCCCAATTTGCACTTGGTTACAAGATAATTGGCGTAAACAATATGCACAAACTAATACGCACTCTAGACGATTAACAAATTAAAACTGATGCAAACTAGATATAGATACATATAAAAGCTCAAAGATTTGGGTATTGGGGAAAAAACTTTTGTACTGAAGGATATGAACTAACTTATGGCCCATATTTCTCGTTGATATATCGTTCACTACGTTTCGTAAAATCTGAAGCGTGCGTTTGGTAGTCCTCTTTTTCACGCCTTTCACGACCTTGCTTCTTTATTTAGCTCTTTTTGTTACTAATTTGAATTTACTCCGAGAATATATTTTATACCAGCCTTAGCTCACGAGGTTTCTGGAGGGCACCCAGTGGGCGAACAGACGGGCTCATTCCCCCCCATAGTTTCTACAAGAATTTCATTCAGAACCAAATTCTCAAGGGTATGTAAGGGTATTAACAAAGAGAGATGATTGGTTACAATCCTTAAGTTCAGCGCCCCGACGCGAAAATTCGCCCATACTTTGTATTCGCGTTCTTTTGAGAAATTGGACTTAAAATTGTATATTTTAGAACTCTCAGCTTTGGTTGCAGCGGAGGTTAGTTTAAAAGATTATCTCAAGTTAACGGAGACTAAAGTGAAAAACTAATCGTCTTTTCGTCGCTGTGCATCGCATCTACTCAAATATGACCGCTCTCTTTCGTTTCAGAAAGCAACCCTTAGCATTTGCCCATATTACGTAGGAGGACCTTTTCGCACATTCACCCGATAAAAGGCCCGTTTCCTTGCAATTGCCCGTCCGCAAACACTCTCTTTCTATCGGCAGCATTCCTCGCAGGTGTTTCAAAATAGGTCGAATAAGAGGAGAAATCAAGGCAGAGGATAACACTTCCCTTAATATCGTTGCATGACGTTCTTTCGGTCAGCTTTTCCTCCGCCGTTTCTTTGCTTCGAATGAACAGCCGATCTGTTCCGCTTACGTTAATCCGCGGCCAGCATCACATTTCCACGGAATTTCTTTTTCGAATCAACCACGGATTGGAGCCGAACCATTTAAGTGCAGCAGTGTGCCAATTATAAACAAATACATAACATGATAAAGGATATAAAACTTGAATATGTAGAGATATTTAATACTACATAAGTTGATGATTTATAAGGTATAACAGAGTAAGATTTTTAGAATATTATTAAGTGATATGCAGGGAGATAAAGAATGCGTGTGTGTGTGTGTGCTTGCAGGCTTGCCAAAGCACTTGTGCCACGTTTGCAATAAGAACTTCTCCTCATCGTCAGCACTGCAGATTCACATGAGAACGCACACTGGGGACAAGCCGTTCAAGTGCACTATCTGTCAAAAAGCTTTCACCACAAAGGGGANAATTTCCGCAAGAAACTTTGAAATTGGCCGCACACGGCGAAAAACGAAATCAACCCAATACCGCTTTTAAAAAGCGAAGGAACTTTTTCCAGTCAAATTGACTGAATTTCCGCCTAATTAATGCGATGACAAAAATACGTGATTTTCTTTCGTGGCGATTCTCCATCTGAGGACCGTCGGGAAAACCATTTGATTGTTTGCTTATACGATAGGGCCTCGATTATTCGAATTAATGCGAACTGGAGCTACCTCAGATGATTGAAAACTCGGATGATACGAAAAAGTCGTCTTGCGTGCAAAAATAACGAAGCAAATGCCGTATGCACGGCGTATTTCCATGCCGTATGCACGGCGTTTATTTAAAAATAAAGAATCGCTTTGAATGAAAAACTTTTTTAAATAAAATATTTTTCTTTACCTCCATAATATATACGTCAATTGCGCTGATGCAGTAGTAAAGTAGTAGTATTGTTAAAAATGCTTCGACAGCTGAGGTCATATGACATGTAGGAATCCCGGGAATCGAACCCGTGACCGCTTTGACTGCAGTCGAACGCATTGTCCGGGAGCCCCGAAGATGCTGTTCCCACTTCTTTTCCGCCCTTATGTTCTGATTGTTATGCCGAACTTTGCTTGCCCAAGCTGAACTGGCACACCAATAGTAATACCTCCCGCTTGATGTCCTTCATCTTGAATGGTGACTGGTACCAGATTAGTGGCATTTCAGTAGCTTTGGCCCTCTTTACTAAGTTGGCTTATAGTAGATTCAGTTGGCGTTGACAATATCTTTTGTGGCTTGAGCGTCGTGCCTTTAAATATGTAAGTGATGGACGCAAAGCAAAGAAACATGCTCCTCGGATAATACAGAACTTTGGTTAACTCGGAAAATCGAGACTATACTGTTCCTACATCAGCATTGGAGAAGGATACGAATACGTTCTGGCTTTCTGGCAAGAAAGGGAACTCCTCTTGCCTAAGAATCTTCATTCCGGCTGCTAATATTTTATTAGGTAAGCGATGCGGTTTTATGTGTGTGCCTTTGTGTTGTTGATTTGAAACTCAGACAAACTTAATTACGCTTCAATTCGTAGATCCGTCTCTATTATGTAAATGGCATCTCATAGCCTTGATTTTCTCGCTTTTCGGATCACTTTCGTAAAGGTTTTCCCTTTTTATCGCCATAATTTGTTGTCCTCGTCTCCTTTTCAGCAGCACTTCCTCCGAAACAGAAGCGGAAAAGTGTCGTGGCGGAGCATCAAAACCGGACACGGCAATTTCCCATTTTCTCTCATATCGCCACTTCCTCCTTTAGAAAGCCTTTTTCCTTCTCAATTATATCCTTATATTAAGAGTTTCGCCAACCGCGAGACGTATCGCCTATAGTCAAGTGAGAATCGACGCAACAATGGAGAGAAGAGAAATCGGTGATTGTTGCGAACGGAAAAGGCACCGTCTTTTGTTTTAGGCCGTTAATTTTCCTCCCCTCGCTCTTTTCGCCACTGACCGCTCTTATTCCCGCCCTTTTTTTGCGAAAATTCAAATCAGCCTCGGATTTTCCAGCCCGAGTTCACTCGGTCGCCGCACCGTTGCATTCTGGGATGTTTTTTCCGTCTCTTTGGAGAGCGGTTGGTGAAAACACCTCTTTGGCATCACACGCATTCTCATCTTGCCTCTCTTCGCTCGGTGAAAGTCCCCGTCACGGACATATTCTCTCGAGAAATCTCTCCTCTTCCGCTATTCTCCCACCGATTCTCGGACATTCTCCTCTTATAAAGAGAGAGCAAAATGAATCACCGCAAACGTGTGACCCACTTATGGGATTCTTCGTCGCTTTGTTCTTTTCGCGGGAATCATACACTGTGAATTCTGATCTCGGAATGTTTATCGATAAGAAATTGACGTTCGTTTGTCGATGGCAAAAGCTCTTTTAGGGGCCTTTTCAAATGATGCCGAGGCCTTTTTGGACTCACTGACCACCCTTCTGTCATAAGGTGTCAATCCAGGGGAGAATTTAAATTATCGGATGCTCTGAGCGCAAAGATCAGATTTTTAGGCCCTCACTATCAATTATGAGTAAAAATTTGAATTTTTCATAAAATACACTAGTTTTGAATTATAACAGTAATATTTTAAACTAAAAATAATGATATGAAGACTTTATATATTGACATAAAAAATGTAATATATTCTATAAACATATTACGTATACTTACTCAACAAATTCAATTTCTTTCTTTAAGCGAAACACCAGAACAATTTGTTATTGAAACTTTAACTGCATAGTGTTGTTGAGACCCTCAGCTGGCGCCTAATTACAAATCCACCCCTGAATACCACCTCCCCCAATCTTACAAATGGTCCTTTCATTTTGCCGTCTTTAATTTTCGCCTATTGAACTAAGTACCTAACTATTTAACTTTCCTCAATTTTTATATAATGTGAATAAATACATATTTGCTAACAACTTAAGTCTTATGTTGTAGAATTGACTGCAGCGAAATAATTTTTCTTGTATCTCTAGGAAAAATGGAAAAGTCTGTCGGGACCAGGACTCGAGCCTGGAGTCTTTCACTTTCCGGGCAGATTCTTAACCCAAAACGGCTTGAGAATATGTTCTGGCTCGATAGCTTAATTGGTTAAAGCATTTGCCCACCACATTTTGTCGCATATATCCCCCTTCCTCGTGCCACATATTCCCCGCTTAAGTGTGACATAATTTAAAGATGGCCTCTCACAGGGACAAGGCTGTTGGGGGGCCAAAGAGATATTTAAAATCGAGAGGTCTTTAGTCGCAAATGAAGCGATTTTGTCTCATAGATGCCGCCACGTGTTTCCTGTTACTCCTTCCTGCTATATTTCACTACTTAAATTCCTCTCTCTGCTATAGTCGTATGACATTTATGAACCGATCAAAACAGCGGCACGTTTCTTTATTTATTTACATCTTCCCGTAATTTGATTAACGTATGGTGACTGTCTTATTCCATACCACAACAACTGTTAAGACAGCAGAAAATGTTTACATTCGCCTTAAATGAAGTAAACCTATTGACAGTATAAACAAAATGGATATCTGCAACACATATTTTTCCCTCCGATCCTGACAGACAGAATTTACCCTTGCGTAAATCTTTGCACATAGTTTCGCATAGTCAAATGTTTTCATTACTTCCTAACTACTAAGTCTATGAAATACAGCAACTTTTAATTAGTGGTTATTATATTACATCATTTACAATACATTTACATACATTCATATTGTAATAAGAACTTCTTACGTACTTCTCTAACTTGTTTATTTCGGTAAGGACTTGAAGAACTCTTCAGGTTCTTTTTAGGTCTGTACCCCTCAAGCCGTCAGTGGCGTAATTAACGACATTCCTTTGTTTTAGTTAGAATAAGACTGAAAATCTGTTTTTTATATTTAATTCGTGTGAATTCTGAACTGCTGTTGCATCTATGAAAGAGAATTTAATGTTTCAGCGATTTTTTACTCAGTGAAACTTTAGTAAGCAGAATTATTTAGAAACAGTTAATAATATCTGTTTGCAGCGATTGAACAAAAAGTTAAAAACCGAACGTTTCTTTGTGAATATTAGAAATTGTAGCAGTATCTGCAAGGAAAGTTAGAGAAGTTTTCGCTTAAGTGCGTTGCTAAATCTAAACCGAAGATTCATGATGTATGTGTTCTTAGTGCCGAATGTGGAAGAATATCTTCATACAACGTATAATACCATTTATTGATGGATGAGTCTATCACCGAAGGTTATTCGTTCTTTCATTGAGATACTTATCGTTACTGAATAACTTTAGCATCAGATGATTAACTGTATTGATTGCTAAAACTTGGAGTACCTCATATGTTTTAGCAATATCATTCATTCGCTCCTTAACACTTTCACTTACGAAGGCTTTCTATTTCTGCGGATTCTTCCGTTTTTCCTTGTTTGCCACCCATTTCATTCTGTAATCTCTATATCCTGGAAGTAGTTTTTCCTGTTTCTTCCCCATCCGTTATTTTCTGAGCCCTTGCCTTTGATAATGTTGCTTTAGAAGATATTTTGTCTCACTAGTTGCCTTAGGAAGATAATCGGCTCCGCGATTTGCATTTTGATTGAGATCTCCAAAATGCTGAGTAAAACGTAATTTTCATCTTCGGCCATATCAATACATGTCAGTGTCTCTTCGATCGAAGTAAATGATTTGTTTGGAAGTATGCCGAAGGTGAATCGTCCTTTCATCCGATTAGATTGTCTATTTGTTATAAGAATCAATTTTGCATCTTTTATTGGTGCTCTGACTTATAAAACTGTGTGGTCATTAAACTTCGAGTAATCATAGATAAGTAAAATGTCTGTCCGTCCCCCTATCTATCCCAGAGATGGTTTGATTTAGACATGTGAAACAAACAGCATTATGTTTCTGCGTGATTAAAAGGCCCACGAAAACTATTCACATGTCTTAGAAGGTTCCGTTTCGAACCCAGTAGCATTTAATATTAGCCCGTAACACGTTTCCATAAGAAATGCAAGTTAAGCTCGTTTTCATGTCTTGTAGACGATGTTTCTTTTGCAAAATTAAATTTAAAAAATAATAGGCCCACGAAATGAGACAAGTGTCAAAAGAAAGGATAATAATTATAGATTCTTATTTCAGTCGTAAAATGTTGATATCGAAATTGCGAGAATTTTGATAAATATACGGAACTTTAACTTTTGCTACAAGAAACAACTTATCCCCTTGGTGAGCAAGGCGAAGGTTGAATTCGAGCTCATGCATTATCCCATAAAAATACACGGGGATTGAACGCACATATAGAATTAATGGTAAGAACTAACTTTATGTAGAATGGGCATTTTTTTGGGATTCCAGCATACGCTAAGTACGATGTACAAATCGCAGGGACCAGCAAACGGCCATGTGGGAGTGTTTCTTAATCAACCCGTTTTACCCGAGGACATTTATATGTTGATTCGTCGCAATCAGTACGACGAAGAAATATTATAGTTAGAGAAAATGAACATTATTTGGAAACGAACGAAATTTGGACGCAAGAGATATATTAAAGCTATGAGCTGATGTAAATCCCACGAGCTGCATAGTGTTCGTCGAAATCTAGTTTATTGAACCGGTCATAATCATATTATTAAAGACCAACAATTTTCACTGTCTGACTTAGGAAGACCAGGTATGTACAATAACAGACATATTTTTAAAATAACTGGTTTATTTTTATTTATTTAATAATATAAAATAAATTAGACCATCTAAATCTATTTTCAGCATAAGGTGTTATCTTGTGTGTAACAGATATTCTGGGTGAAATCCGTCGAATATCTGAGATATTGTATCTCACCAACTTTCTTGTCTGTGGAACATCTAAAACTCCTAATATTGTTCGCATTTAATAATGCGAAAACTCGTTCAGCTAAAAGCTGATGGTCGACAGTCAGACAGAAAAGGTAACGATCATTTGCGACATTCGAGAGCCAAACGTCAGTGCAAAAGGAGGTGTTAAAAGAAGGCTGTGGTCCGTCTCTTTTTCCTCCGGAAACGGCGCCCTCTTGCGATTGCATTATCTGGTGGTTTGCCTTCTCTTCCTGCTGCCGATCCGGATACCCTTCTTCCTTCGTGACGACGAATGACCCGGATACAGATGCTGCTCTTCTCCTTCGAAACTGGGTCTTTTAAAGCCACGCCACCATTCCGAAAATTCGGCACTTTTGCCGGATTAAATAAGCCCCTCTCGTCACTCCGATTCTCCGCTTAATTAGGCGATTGTGGTATTTGCGAAAGACTCGGTAATATGTAGAGAAATATTGACGAAGATTTCAAACGATGTAGTTCTTATTCAAAGGTGGTGCGAAAAGTGGCCACTAGATCTTAATGTAAATAAACGCTCTGTAGTGAACTTCTTCGAAAGGAAACAATTGCGTCAGAAACACCCGTAACAAAATTAGTGGAACGAATTTAAATGTGGTCGACTCAGTATGAATGTCGGAATCACCATTACAAATTATTTAAACTGGAGCACACATATCCGAAGAATCTGCGCTAAAGCAACTAAACTTCTCCGTTTTATAAAGCGCATTGTATGGAGATGCGATGAAAATTTAAGAGAGCAGTGGTATTTCACCTTAGTAAGGCCCCATCTGGAATGTGCGGCGAGTATATGGGATCCAGCGGATGAAACGAATGCTCGCGAATTCGAGAAAGTGCAGCGCAAGGCGATGCGATTTGTTAAAAATTGCTGCGATAGAAAAGCAAGCGTAGCGCAAATGCTCTCAGACGCAGTTTGGGAATCCTTGAAAGAAAGGAGATTAGACTGCGATTGCTCGATAAATTCAGAGAAAGTACATCTGCAGTAGTCGGTATTATGCGTCTCCCTTCTGCTACTTCGGCCGATTCCAGCGTAAAGTAAGAGAAATAGATACGAGGACAAGCCTTTTGAAGGGCTCAATCTTTTCCCGAACGATACGCGATAACAATAAGCGAAAGAGGTAACAAGAACGCTTAGTGTTTACACCCCCTGCCACACGCCTAAAGGCGGCTTGCAGGGTATTTATGTAGATGTTGGGAAAATACATAGATATCGGAGATTTCCAACAAGGCCGCACAGCTTTGCTTAAAACTTAAAAGAAATGTTCCGTCAGCGGTTCAAATTGGTAGGATTAGCGGTTTAACGAACATCCGTCAAGCAAAACACGGAGTAAAGGATGCGATGAAAAAAATACATGTAGTAGAACAATGCCAATTTTAGGGAAGCCATTTTGTTAAATCATAATAATTCTACTTTAATACTATTGTTATTTAACGAAAGGGTATCCATAATACTGGTATTATGTTAGAAGGGGAATGTTTTCAAGAATGGTGGAACGAAGAGGAAGGGAATTCAGTTGAAGAGAGAGAGCGAATGAAGAACGCTTAAGAGGTGTAAATATGGATGAAAAGTATTCATGAAAGAAAGGGATAGATTCTTTCCCATCGGTAGATCCTTTAAGACCAAGAAATTATAGAAGAAAAATAGTGAAAGGACGATCAGAAATTCGGGAATCCGACGTAAGTCGTTTTTGATGTGATGTGCTAAATTAGTGGAGGGAAACAATCTTCATTGACAGCGATGCTTATCAGTAGCGAACTCCTTGATTTCCGTTATTTCACATTGAGGAACACATCCAGAATTTTCGCTTTGGAACTTATAGATCATAACCAATAGTGTAATGAAAGTGCTACACTCAACGTCGTAATGAGAATATATTGATTCTCATCGTAAGAAAGTATTGCAATTAAAGAAATGTAGTTAGCTTTCCACATAACTATTGATGAAACTAATTAGAATTAGGTTCTGAAGGACATACTTTTGGAATCTGACGGGGTGTGGCGGGGCTATTGCCCGTCAGCCTGTGGGTGCGCGCCTATTTACATTTTTTATTTTTACCGCTTTATTGATACTGTCCTGTTTTTTCCATAATTTCAATTTTCTAGTATCCTTTTCTGTTTATTTTTTCTGAAAATTTATTTCTACTTGTTTTGTATATGTAATAACGTGTCTATACCATTGTTGTTTTCCTTAAAACTTAATTATTAGTAGGTTTCTCGGGCTTTCCAAACCTCCCTTCTTATCGGTGTTTTCCTGCAATGGTGTATTTTTTCCTTTAAGCAACCTTAGATTTTTAAACCAACAAAACAGTTTTCTGTGCACTTTTATCAAACTATCTCTTTTAAATTTCATACCACGAAGATTTGGAGGTAAGAGGAGACTCGGTAGTCCCAATAAAGTTGTATTACTATTATTATTCGTTTAATTGACTTTGCCCATCTAAAAGATTTTCTGGCACATTCCAAAGCCAAATGCCATCTTTCATCATGGATAAAAGCGAAGTGAATTTAATCCTCGTTTTGCTAATACTTCATCTGCTTCTAAATTGTTGTCCATTAGAGAGCTAATCATACTTCTTCTCGAACGCCCTTTCTTCGCTGCTTTCCGACTCTTTCACTTCCATTTTGTCCATTTTTATCTCCTCTTATCGAATCTAAAGGAAACGAAGGAATACGATAAACGCTCTCAGCACAATTTGTAGCGCTGTCGCCTCCACAGGAATCGTCCTCGAGCCTGTTTTTCACTTTCAATGCTTTCGCATTACAATTTTCTTTCCATACTCTGAATGGCGGCTTTCAGGGAGCGCATGTATTCTCAGGTCGTATCGGAAGTTTATTTAAAATGATCAGAAGCGAAACTTAAAACCTGCCAAAAGAGGAAATTAACGGACTGAATTCTATTGAGAGGGTTTAGCGGTTTTTGGAGGAATGAGGTTCTGACTAAAGACAGAAGGCTGTTTTTGAATGTTTAATTAGTCATTCGCACCGTGTCAATTTTATGGAAACAAAGCCTGCAGCGTGAAATTGTAGGAACTTATCAGGAAGGAACGTAATTGGAATATGGATGAATTAGTATTGACGAGTGGTTGTTACATACATTTTGCGTATTCCGAGACTCAGGGGCAGATATCATTTTTTTAGTGGGCGCAAGAGGCGCTAGCTGAGGGCCACATCTAGCTGAGGGCCTCATCCATATGAGGGCCTCAATAAGACTGTGCTAATATTTTCTCAATAGTAAAATGTTCTGGGTTTTTCGCTTCAAAAAAAACTATTTTATTTCTTGAGTAAGTCTACATAATATTTTGAAAGAAAATATTTCATTGTTTATGTCACTTCATTGTGCAGAAAAATCTACCCAAAATTAATTGTAGTTTATAGAAATACTACGTATTGTAATTGATAACTTGTTTGTTTATTCTTACCGTAGGGAAGTGACTGAGATTTCTATATGATGTGTATTTGGGTATTTTAGGAAAAATTCGAATTGTTACTCATAAATGCAAGTGGGGCCTCAATCCGATCTTTACAGTCAGGGCCTCCGATGCCATAAATCTGCCTCTGCCAATATCAAAGGCGACGGATCACTTTTTGTCGACGCCAGTTTTTAACACGATTTCCTGTTTCATCGAGAAGAAATTTCCCTATTGGTAAATATTCTTTAATCCTGGCGAACGTCGCATGATTTATGGAGAAATTAGTGCTATATTAGATACTTCCGGTTATCATTGAAACTCGATTCCGGTTAACGAAGCATACTGGTACCGCTGCATCCCTAAATTTTATTCGATTCTGATACTTCGCGTATGACAGTGAGTTATGTGGACGTTCGTATTTATCCCCCAGGGTCGGTTGTACATTAGGCGACCCCTAGACAATATTCTAGCGCCTCCTAGGCATGAATATGTTATATTTGGTCGCCAATCAAGCAGTGATAGAAAAGTGAGTGTAAAAGGCATGCTGCCGCTCCCACAATATGAAGTTTTCTAAAGCTGCGCTGAATTCAAATTCCAAAAGTAAATTTTTAATAATTTTGTATTTTCGGTATTGAAATCGTTCTTCTATTCGGTTATTGGCGGCGTCCGTCATTTCGGGCCGGTCTTGTGAACCACAGAACAGCTCCATCGAAATTCCCATCTTGAACACCATTCCATCTTATGACTGACGATGTTTTCAAAAAATGTGAATTTTTATTAGCGCCTTGTTCGCAGTAAGTGAGGGTTTTATATGTTAAGCTTGTAGAGTGGAAATTTCTTCCGTTTCAAGAGCACGGAGAAGCCTAATTTGCGGGTAAATATCATCTTCAGGAAAAGCATCATCGCCTCCTGATGTCTACGTTGGTGTTCCTTCGGGAAAAGAACTTGTAAAGCTCGAATCCCTCCCAAAAATCCCGCATATATTTGTAATGGGCGCTACGTAAATTCAAACTGACATTTTGTATCCAATTCGACCTTTTCCAAAATCAGCTCTACTTTTTCGTTCGCTCTCCGGTTAGTTGTAGTGGTTAAGTTGGTAGCCCTGCTTCTAGCCGCCCACACGTGTGGGATCCTCCCGAGCAATGAATGGGAAATCACGGTCAAGTTCTTCGAGGGAACGAGGTGCATTGTGGGAATGGATGTGCCGTTGTATTTTTACGAAGAAGACGGAAGTGGTGGAAGGAGCGAAATGTCGTTCACTTGGCGGCACTTTTTCGATTTTCGCTGAAAGAGTTTTTGTATATCTTTTAGCCGCAACACGCCATCTCGTAATAAATTTATTGTCTTCGGCGTTATCGAAGATTCCTTTATATATGTTAAAATATATAGATAAATATCATACAGACCCGGCAAATATCGTTGGTAAAATCCACGTTTTTGTTGAATTGATAACATCGGCAGAACCTACTCGTTGGATTTGTGTAACTTAAAAACTAATAATAAACTATGTAGTCATAAAAAGAGTGACTTTGGAATTGAGTTTTAATAGTGAGTTCGTGGGCTTCTCTTCGAGGCCCTTTGCTAAGCAATGTATGATTACCAGCTTATTTAACTAAGAATTTAATTGTAGCGCTAATTAAAATGAACAGCTGTTGTTAGATTACCTACTTATGGTGTTTTTTACAAATAGTACTTCTGTGGAATTTAAATCACAGATGAGTAAGGTCACGACGATGTGAAATTATGAGTCTGGTAAAGAAATTGGTTAAGTAACCCATTGTTATCAGCTGTAGTTTGAAATTTATTTCAAGTGGAAAGGAAACTCGGTCTTTGAAATTGGTAAATATTTAAGATAAGAAATCGCCCGAATAGAAGTACAAAAGCTAAAGATAAAACTGCGACATTGACGATTAAATCTTTAATGATTTTTGAGTTCGCGATTTCTTTATTATAGTAACACATTTTCTTTATCACTGTTTATTTTATTATTATTATTAATGTTTTATTAGCTCTGGGGGATGCCCATAACAAATGGAAGATAAGCACATTTTTGATCTAAAAATTGATACAATAGAACAATTTTTTTTTTATCAATACAGTGACAAATAAGAATATAAAACTTCGTAATATGTTCGAAAGTTTACGAAGTACATAATGAAAAAAGAAAACAAGATTAATCGTAGATAACAAAGAGATGATTAATTAGTTTGTCTTTAAAATATCTTAACGTAATAGAGTTAATCCTATCTGGTAAAGAGTTCCAAAATTGGGAGGCTGTTATTAAGAAGGAGCTAACATAAGGTCTTTATTAAGGCGAGATTGAGACTAAAATGTCTCTTCTTCCATCTAACCTGTCGTCAATTTTATTATTAAAACATTAATAAATTTGTAAATAAAAATAGAGAGAAAAACTTGGTAGTAACTTAGGAAAAAAATCTACACAGCAGGAAAACCCCCACAGAGAAGGGGGGTGTGGAAAACACCCTCAGAGAAGGGGGGTGTGGAAAACCTGCGCAAACCTACTGATAGTACAAGGTAAGAGATGTGTAGGAAACTGTGTACTCAAATATCACTTGAGCAGTACTGTTCAATAACGTTAGTATTGGTATGAGGATTGGTGCAAGGAAATTAGGGCTGGATCGAGAGTTAACAAGAAATTAAACCTTTACATGTAAAGAGATCCAAGATGTATTGTGGCTGCGAATTCCTAAATAATGAATACAACTACGAACCAAACATATATTTCCTTCTCACGTATGGGTTAAATCTCATTCGTTTCCGGCGAAAAGAAGTTATATGATCTTCGCTTCGAAAATTGAAAATAAAATTAATACAACTATTTAAAAGTCGAAGTAACTTGAGCTCGTTATCAAAGGTAAAATTACTGTACACAAGGGAACAATAGTCAATCACTGGAAAAACAAGCAATTAAAGTGTCAATTGCAGAAGATTTTGTCGTTGCAGCTTAATCTGGTATAACATTTTATTAACTCTATTCGAAATTTCAGACATCTGTGAGTTCCACGAAAGAGTATTTGTTTGTGTAATCCCAAGATTGCGTACTGAGTTACTAAAAGGAATGGTGCATCCTTCGACGGAAATTTTTGGAATATTAACGAAATCAATATTATTAGTAAGCCGACTAATTCCAAAGATTATAGCTTGGGTTTTGGAAGGGTTGGAAGGATTTAATAATAGGTTATTATCCTTATCCCAGTTACACAATAACTGAATATCACTATTGACGGAATTTATAGACTCTGACAGATTGTTTACATTAGAGTGAAGATAAATTTGTAGGTTATCTGTATATAGCACGTATTTACAGTTCAAAAAGGTAGCAGATATATCAACAATATAATGAGAGAACAAGAGGGGTCCTAAAACAGATCCTTGCGGAACACCGCTGGAAATCGGTAACCAGGATGATACTTCATTACCAGATAATATAACTGCCTGGCTTCTACCATATAAATAAGACCGAAACCAGTGTAGAATACCAGACGAGAAATTAAGCGCTTTCCACTTACGTAAAAGAATCGAATGGTCGACACGGTCAAAGGCCTTGCTAAAGTCAAAAAGAACGAGGAAATTACCTAGGAATTAAACTATAGTTAAATTCAGACTAATTTTGTCCTATTCTTAATACTCTATTAATTTTTTTTATTCTAATAGCGGCATTAGAAATTAGTTCAGTATTATCATAGATTGTCATAGAAGTTAAATGTTGGAACGCTGCTAAATTCTCAAATTTACACTCAAAATTGACCGCATTTAGGACGTCCACGATTTAGACTTTTAAGTTCTAATCTGTTATATGAATTAGGTATAATCAAGATTTCGCAAATACGACTAATGTGAGACTGTTTTGTGTTAGATAAGACTTGAGATTCTTTCTTTCTATTTGGCCATTGTTTCCCGATGCTCTTTTTTCTCGGAACTCGGGTTCACAAACGGCTTCCTAATAGTTCATGCTACCTTTTTTCGATGAACTATTTCCAAAATATCTTAAGTTTTCTTAATGAAATAATGCTAATATAAGATTCTTAACCGCACTAATGTGGGGAGATTTTTGTTTTTGTTTACGGAGGCCAAAGCGCAGCAAACAAAAAACGTGCATTTTCAAGGAAGAAAAGCTTAACGAATTCCGAGGATGTTTTCGCTAATTTCATAAGTATATTATAAAGTAGATTCCGGGAAATAGTAACGTTGCCTTCGGTAGATAGAAATTTATAAAAATATTCACATCTCGACGTTGTTCGAATACTTCTGCGAATAATATTGTTACAGTGAGGTTATGGAATATTCACCCAAAACTGCGAAGATTATTTAATCTATCTCCATATTTCTTCTCAGTTGAGATGTCAACGTCTAATAACCGGAGATGGCATTTCGCTTTGTATATTCCCTGATTGATAGGGAAGTAGAGTCGCTAATTGAGGGTGAATGGAAATGCGCGGATGAAGTCCCAAGGAGAAGCAGTTGGGAAAGGGGACTGGGACTCGGACCCAGGTGTCACACTTACTGGACTGGTGTTCTAACCACTGGCCCACCATAACAGCTTAATTCCACGTTCCCTTAACAGTGAATTAAGACGCCATGGCCCTGCCCGGAAAGTGGGAGAACTGAGTCTCAGTTATGTCTATATTTTTCGCAACTGTTTCTCCTTCGCTTTGAAGGAATATCGTTAGAAGGTAATTGAAATAAAATCGTTGAAATTCGTTTTTACAAATATGTTATCAATAGAACGCCAAACCTCAGTCCACAGCCTCTCATAAGTAAAGTTGAAATTCTTATCTAACCGTTTTCAGAATGATCACGCAGTTCGCATTCATTCTTCACTTCTCCTGCATTTCCTCCGATGTTCGTATATTCATCATATTATAACTCCATTTCCACACACTCTTGTACTTCCCTTGACTCACCCAAGTTACTCTGTCCGACACGCAGGGCATCGAGCTGGAAACCGGAACCGATTTCCGGATTTCGCCGGAGCGAAAACCGAACCCGAAACCTAATAATTAATAAGGATTAAGGTAAGGGTGTTAATTTTTGCACGATGAAAAGCATTCCCTTAACAGTGTGGAAGAGACGCGGCAATGTAGCTCAGTGGTTAGAATACCTGCCCGGAAACCTGAATTCGTGTCCCAGTCATGTCGCTATTTTTCACATTTCCCTAAGAATTAATATTCTTGAACCCAAGGCTAAACCGTTATTTATTTCAGTCCGATTTTTGTTTCCAAGCGATGCCATTTTATTACTGAAAATGGAGGAAATTTTACGATAAAGCTCAGATTTAGAATGTATACCTAAAACGGACTTTGATCGATCATATTCATACGATATAAACAATAATCTTCAGATTAACTCCAGCAAAATATTATAATATCAGGTTCTAAAGGGAACTTTAGTTAAAGTTCATTTGAGTGTACATAATAATATTGGGACTAAGTGTGCTATATCCATTAGTATTCAGCTTAAATTAATTCTGTACATTTAAAGTTATCCGATCTTATAGTTTGATCATCGTTTCTCTAGTATCACAGTTTATCTTCCAAAATTTAATTTAATCTCGCGTTATACGGAAATTAAATAACCTTTGAATGGAATTTCGGAGGAAGAGCCGGTTCGGCTTCCACTTGCCGAGGGAACCGAACCGAAATTTGTTTCTTTCGTTGAGTGAAAAACGTATTGCGTTTCGATGCCAAACTTGGACTTTGCCACCATTCGATATTCTGTCGACAGAAGGCTGATACTCTATATTTTGTCAATCATTTGATATTTAACATTGTAGCGAATATTTTCCTGTCTAAGTTCCCCGAAATTGTCGATCTCAGAGAACATGATGGAAGCTGTAGGAGAGATGCCCATCGTAGATGTAAATAAATACTACAATTATTCGTCGGACCACTCCCACCTTTTTCACTCCGCTCCGAAACGAGAAATCTAATATTCTGGATATTTTTTGTGCCTTTTTCTAATATCTTTTACCTGCTGGAGATCCAAACTGCTCTTTCAACTCCGCTGTCGAAGTCGTTTTTATTCGACAAGTCGGTGATTTTCCGCGGGAATTTCCCGCTCTTTCTTATTTCTAGAACCTCCATTAATTCTATTAATATATTTTCAGCTTACTCAACGCACCGCTTTCCCCTCATTAGCCATTGAGATGGTTCCCTAAACAAAGGCGTTCATTTGATCGTCTTTTTTTCCCGAATTTCGCATTTATTTCTCCTCCGTGGCTTTCTTCTCGCGGTCCCAGTGAACTTCCTTGGGGTCTCTCTCTTGGGCCCTTTCACACGACGCGCTCTTCTGAACATCGAGGACAACACCGAGGGCGCTTAAGATAAACGCCCAAGTGGACGACGTTAGTAAAGGCTTCAGCCGACTCTCTTTTGCTTTCCACGTTCCGTTTTCCCGGGTCCGTCTCACTTTGGAGAGCGCGGAAGCTGACGAACTCCCCGATAGTCGGTTTTGTTTCCAACTCTCATTTGAGGGCCTTTGGTGGATGGGCTTCGGCCCGAAGCGGCGAAAAATGGTGCCGATCGCAAGAATTCGTTCAGCTCTTTCTTTAGCATTGAGGAATTGTGATCGTATCTTTTCCCGGAAAAGAGGAATATCGAGTTATCTTGTAAGGAGAGACCACTAGAGTTGCTCCGCCGATTAGTTTGTACGAAGTATTTCTCATGGCAGAGGAGATGAAATTAAACAAAAGTGAAAGGGGCCTTAGTTTCTTAAGGATAATTAATTTTCTTTTCGAATTTTCAGCCAGTTGAGCCCATAGGTAAATGGGTCGGTGTACTGGTTAGAATGCTATCCTCCCACGCAGATGGCCGGTGTTTCATTCTGATTCAAGTAGTTTTTTTACTCTTATTTATTTCCATTGCACTCACATTTTCTTGTAGGCGTATGAAATCATTCACCAACGGAAAACGGATTTTTGCTCTAGTGGCCATAGGTTCGGTGCTAGGACGCATACAATTTCGCCCATAAGCTTTACATTGGGCGTTTTTAATTATTATTTTCGAGGCACGAAATACGAAAAAGCGAAATCGCTATAATTCAGCATATGAATTTTATTTGTGGCTGTATTTCGTATTCGAGCTTAATAAATTCTGAATTGATCCTTGGTTCGATGGCAGGGTGGATTAAATACTCCTCCATAAGAAATGTTTTTCAGGTACTTCCCGATGTGTGAGGAATTAAATCCCTCAAAGCTAAGAGATAGTTACTGGAGGAGCTTCTATACCTTATTAAGAATTCTACCGTTCTTGGTTCGATGGTAGGACGGATCAAATTTCGCCCATAAGATTTTCATGGGTTGGCTTTCAAATTCTTTTTTTTCGGGGCACTTTCCGGAAAGCCAAATTACTAAAATTCGGAAAATTAATGGGTTTAGTTCATATTCAAACCACTCTGACGAGAATCATATTCAAGAAGGTGGAAATGATACGTCCGAGGAATGGGGGCTGTTGGAGATACTAAGGCCGACTGAACTAATTGTAAGAATGGAGATCGAAAAGGTATTAGTTTCATTAATATTTTATTCTTAATTTTGGTTCCAGAATGGATTCGGAAAGTACGTAGAGGTCGATAATCGAACAAGAAGCCATTCCCTAACCAGTAAAATAGATTATCGGGGGTCGAACCCGAGACCTTTGAGATGGAGCGATAACTACACCGCGACCGGTCATGCAGATGCTTTTATGTGCTCAGAGATTGCAGCATATCTTAAACACCATTTCTTAAACAACTGGGCTCAGGTGGGCAAAGTTTGGAATAACCAGGAGCAATGGCTGCTAGTTGTGGAAACAGTATCTGTCCCTTTAAATAAACGAAAAAAGGCAGTAGGTCCTGCTCTAGAGTGACTGTTTTGGGAGCGAAAATCGGATCCTTCCCGAGGAAACGTGTTGGCCTTTGGTTAATTAGAGGAAACCAACGCGCTTTATGCATGTTTAATCCGGGTTCCATGTCCGCTTATCGATTTCCAATGCTCCTTGGAAAAAGTTGAGCTAAATCGATTGGCTATGGATTTGGGCTCCTGGAAAGAAGCAAGAAGAAGGAGTTGTTTTGATTTGTGGCCCTTCGTTTTAAAGAGGATCGCACCGTGCGTACGTCCCTCTTAGCCCTCCTTATCCTCGAGGGTCCTTAGAGACCTGTTACGGCCCCTCAACCTGCTTTCTCTCTGCTTTCAGCACTCCCGCAACGGAAGTTTTCATCTTTGAAACGGGCTCTTAATTAACTTATAATCCGAGAGAACTTGGACTAATCATTTTCAGTTAGTTTTCGATCACTTTTTGCTAAGTTATCAGAATTGCTGTAGTTCCTTGTATTAAAAGTATGCTTATTAAATCGCTGTTTGAATTGGGTGAAGCTACGAAAGAAAGTTCCTTTCTGCTAATAAGAAAATCAACGTTGCTGCGGTCGTATGATGCTACTTAGGACATTTCAATGCTACATTTGTCCATTTTTATCAGAAAGTAAGGGACTCACCCTTTTAGTGAATTCGAAATGTTGGTCTCAGGAAAAGTTCCTTTTTGTCGCCCAACCGATTTTTGAACCGCCCTTTACTCTGACATTATTTCTTTCTGTTTTTAATTAACCTCCGTACATATTATAACGACGTACGCGGTTAGGTGAGGCCCGATTGGGTCTAACCTCGCCAATAAACTGTCTATCTATTTTTATCTACTTTTCGGATTGAGTCCTCGGGAAAATTTTTCACGTCTGATTCAGACTATCAAGTCTCCTCTTTCATCGAAGCCTTTGCCATTTTAAAAGTGGGTGAAGATACAGAAAAGATAGCTGGAAAAGGAAGTAACTACAGAGTGGATTAAAAAAAACCAGTCACTTACTTAGGAAATAATTCCACTACAGGAAAACACTCGCAAGAAGGGGGTGTGAAAAACCAGCGAAACCTACAGATAGCGATAGCTAAATTTTAAAATAAATATTTAAAGAAAATTATCTTCCGTAACGTGAAAATAAAACAGATAATAGGGAAGCCATCTAAGAATTCTGTTGGTGGAGTACATTACATTTTACTTTATCAACAAAAATATTGTAGACTTGATTCAGAGAGGCGATATGGAGTTGGCTGACTTGGTCTAGAGCAATATGAAAAGACCGGCATTGCAATTGAAGAGATATTACAGCGAGACCGGGTGCTTCATTACCAGGAAGCTTAGAATAAGATTCCTAAGAGAGGGGCATTTTCTTTTAACCAATTTAATATAGTCAGTAAAATTTAATTTTGTGTTAACTAGCGTCTACATCTACATATATACCCTGCAACCCGCCATTTAGCGTATGGCAGGGGGTGCATGGACAATGTCTCTACCTTCCTAATCGATTACTTTCGCGTATCGTTTGCGGAAAAACTGAATTTTTGGAACGATTTGCTCTAGAATCTATTTCTCTGATTTTGTGTTGTATAACTCACTGATTTTTGTAACAATTTTTCGGAATCGTATCGCCGTTCGCTGTACTTTTTTAAATTCTCGAATACAACACTTTTCTGCAGGATCCCTTACGCTACATGCATACCCAAGGTGAGGCCTAACCAACGCAACGTATTGTCGCTCACGGACTTATTCTTCAATCCTACTGATTATTCTCTTGACGAATCCGCGTTACTTAAGTGTTCTTCTATTTCGGAAGGACAGGACCTAAAAGTGAAACTAAGAACTAGGTTTTGATTCGGCGTGTGGTAACCATAGCTATGAGACCCAATAGAAGGACCAATTTGATCATAAGCATGCTTTTCAACGGTTGCTGCATGTAGCACCTGAGAGCGCCAATTATGAATGCCATTTCCGCCAAAGCGGCGGAAGTCTTTCCCTGCGGAAGGGTGCGTGAACCTTCTCTCGGAGATCCGTTACTCTTCTTTTTATACCTCTTTCATCTCCTCTTATCCACGCTTCCGTCCTTCATTCTCCGACTGCGGCCCGCCGCTTTTACAGTGGGCCGCTTTCGGAAAAGCTTTCTGTTTTGTGTGCTCGAGGAGCTACTGGCGTATCATCGCGTGTTGCGAAGTATGCAGTTGCAAATTTACAGTTATTCTCTATGCGTCGTCAGTTTGTCTGTTGTATTGTTGATGACGATGTAATGTTTCCTGGGAAACGCATACTTCGACAGTGTGAATATTGCATGCGCACGATAGAAGTTTTAACTTCCCGATATCGGAAGTTCCGCAGAATTCTCTAATCTCGGAAATCCTCATATTTGCAACCTCTATTTTTTAACTGACGTCTTAATCAATGCGAGAAAAATAAAAACTACTGTTTCCGCTGCCAGTATTGCTGTTATATGTAATGAAAAAAGGAACTTTCCGATAATTTATTCGCGAATACGAAGTATCACGAAATTCATTTGAATTTCCTTGTAAATCGCTTATTAAGACCGCAACCTTACATTAAATTAACTGTAAGCCAAATTATACCTCTGGCATCTCATTATGTAGGTTCAATTCCTCCTCATTAAAAGACCTGGTTACTATTTCTGAGCTCGTCTGCAAATTTTGTACGGACGCTTTTAATTCATTGCTAATCAATCGAAACAGAACTTAGAGATGCTCCGACTGCATCATTCTTCGGTTTGTCTTATGTAAGCCATTGGTCGTGTGATTCTTAGCGTGGCTACTGTTTTGTATGTCCTCGTATGTGGTAGTAAGAGTAGAATGTATTCCTTCAACTGCAATGAAAATGAGCTGATCACGCCACAAATGCATTTATCGGATCCCTCCCGTCAGAGGACAAAAATCGTTGCTTCCGTCCTCAGTTTTCTCATTCAACATATTCTGATAATTACAAAAAAAACAGTATTTTGCTAAAAATCCCATAAAATATCAGCGCTAAGTAATGATCGTCTCATAGACTTAAGAATTAGGTGGTTATCTAATTTGATTTAATAGGATTAATGATAAAAACAGCAGCTGCATTCATCGTTAGGTTCGTAAGGTAAAACACATTCCGGATTAGCTGTTATTGAAAAAAATGAAGGAAATCTCTAATCGATTGGTTGCTATGATTGCAAATCGTCCTGGGTGATAACGGAATTCCAGTAAGAAGCTTAAATTTAAATTTGCTCAGGAAAAATTGGAAGGCCTTTTCTAAAGATTTTGGTCATGCCAACGCGAAGAGTTGGCATGACCAAAATCTCGCGGATCTCGCGGAGGCAGAAGCGAATGCGAAGTGCAGACGAGGAAAAGGTATCGAGCGAACCGAAGCGCGGGAGGAGTGCATCCTTTGCCGATGTGACCTTTATCTCTTTGGCCAAATTTCTTCTCATCGTTGGCTAAATTATATCCCTCATTCGAATATAGAGTGAACCATAAAAATATGACGAAACTGCGCTTACTCCTTTGGGAGTATACAGTGCGCTGATGGTGGACCCAAATGAGTGGGCGTCCAGGGCTTGAATTCGCGCCTCTTTTCGACAAATAATCTAATGTCTCCTTTTCTATAAGGCTCCTCTTATTACAAGAGATTGCATTGGTGTTATTAACATATATTTAGACAACATTTATGAAGATATTTTTCAGTGGGATTACTCCGAGTGTCATCGCTTTCAAATTAAAAACTACGAACATATTAATAGAAAGCAAATACCTTCTAAGAAGGAAAGATTGTTATTGGTTACGATCAATTAAATTGTGAAACATTTATTCTGAATTAATCCAAGGAAAACGGTGACCCGACGTCACTTCCTAATACGCTCCATATTTAATAATACTTCCTCTCGCAATCAAGAATTGCTTCTTAACGAAACTCTTATACAGGGAGTCATTCACTCAGAATACTCCTCAAATTGCTGGAGAACTGATTCGTCCATCAAAATATGAAATATATTCGCGATTCATAAAAACGTCGGACATAGTGGGACACGCGCCCCCAAAACTTCGGCGCCCCGGGCGACCGCCCGTATCTCGGGACGGTCCTGATTGTGCATTTGGTCCTGCTGTCAAATGTTCATAATTATTTTTTTTTATTTGTCGTTTGGTACAGGATTGGGGAAAATTGTCTTTCATTTACTTTTGTCCCAATCTTGTTCACGGCTGTGGTGATTTGAACGCCAATGAGATATGCTTTTTAAGCATTATTTACATGTATTAGCCCATCGTAGGTAATCGTTGAAGAGATGAGGTCCCAACCGGCTAAATAGACGACCGACATTGTGTTATTGCTTCCCTCTTATACTCTAAGAAAGGAGTCCCCAAAGATTTTGAGAGGCGGGCTTATGAGTGCTTGGCTCTCTGTGAGAATTCATTTTCTTCAAATTGTTTATATTATGCTTGAAAAGGAATAAGTGAAGTAGTTCTCATATGCATATCATACAAAAAATGCAAGTAAAACGAATATGATTGGTAATATCTAAGCAGGAATCTTACAGGTCTCATGGTGACATTGTCCAGGGTATAACATCCACTTAACTCGCGGGCCGGATGAAAACCTTCCACGGGCCCTCTTTCGGAGACCCCTTCTCTAAGCGGAGAAATACCACATCGGGTGCACGACATGCCGAAATACTCCCATTTGAGTAACTTTTTTCATATCATTCAATAAGTGGAGCCCAACATTAAGCATCACTTGTAGCTTCCATACTATCACAGACAGGAGCAAACAAAAGTACGGAAGATGATTCCCCTATAACCTGTGTACCAAAAGAAAAATGAAAAACATTCCATTCGCGAAGAAATGGCAGCAAGAACGCTTAATATTGGGCGGTGAAAGAGTGGATTAAAGGCGTAAATCGGAACCAGGTTTGTATCTATGGAAGGTCGTAAGTCGAAGAACCAGTTTATAGTTCAAATATAAGTTTGAGAATAATTGTACTCGGGAAATGGCTTCAAATAATTGTCTCCGTTGTGTTATTGGCTTTCTGAGGTCGAAATGTGCCTCCCCACGTCTTACGTCGGATCATCGAAAATTTGAAATTATTTTTAAAACTGTTCATATTTGAGCGATGAAATTTCCCTATAAATAGGTGTGAAACATGAGTGCGAAATTGCGCGTATCAGAGTAGAAGTGTGGCATGATATGTGCTTCATAAGCCTCACTTTCTAACAGTGCACTTATACCTAGAGATTGCGTAACTTTCAAAGTTATTACTGTAATTCATGTTCTAAACTTTGTACTGAAATAGCTCGCATCGCTTGGCTCCAAACATAGTTATTCATTTCGGAGCGAGAAACTACGTATGCAAGTGAGATTGAATCGATTTAAATTCCTTAAAAGTATTGAATACAATGTTTGTAATATGAAGCGTAAACATAACGCATTTACCTCCCGATAATAACCTTTTAAATATAACACTTTTCGAATTTACTTATATTCTGGTTAAGCCAAAGAAGTTTTCCACGAACGCCATTTTGTGAAAATGTAGCAATTTATAGTAGTTTATGTTTAAAGGTCGCACATGAGAAGTTTTTCAAATCTGAGGAACTCTTAATACGGCAGATGTAAATAATTTCGAACCCATCTTGACTTACGACGAGAACGAATCTAATTTTAAATGCACATCCCGAAAACATTCTACAATTTCATCTCCGTGCATTAAAAAGCATTGCCATACTAATTTAGCGTCATCGTCGTAACTCCCAAATGTTTGATAGTCGAATAAAATTTCAGATTTGGTCTGATAAGTTATTCTGTAAGCGTTTCATCCATGTGTAGTTACTTAGCAAAGTCCATCCCATACTGGAGCTGGACGCTGCAATATCTGTTTATAGTTTTATAATATTCATAGTTATATAATAGTACCTTATTCAGTAACAGAGTTGCCAATACGCTCTTGATCGTTTTTCTTGATGTGTTCTGAGTTAAAATTTGCAATGTTAAGAAAGTTTTTTTAAATTTCTTGAAAGTTGTAAAAAATAAAATGACTCTTATGGATACAATATCAGTTCATTTCTACACGATCTTAATGCGTAATGCGAATGATGACTCTTTACGTGCATTTATTCTATTTATTTTACATAATTCTACTTGATTTACGTATTAGTCAAACGCTACGAATTCGCGGAGGGAGGTCTGAGCGTGCTGGATTGAGTATGAGAAGTATCTAAAAGATGAAGCGCAAGTATTATTAAAAATTCAACAGTTGAGGCCATTTCGCAGGTGGATTTTCTCCGGGAATCGAGCCCGGGACCGCTTTCAGCAAAGGCGAATTGGCTATCCGGAAGCCCTAAAAGTTGGGTCTCGTCGCCAGATGAAGCTACGAAATCGCTAAACAGGTTTAATAGAGCGCAGGAAAAAGTAAATAGAAATGTTCCTGTGTAAATTGGAGGCCCGGGCCACGTGGCCCCGCGTGCTGTCGATGCACCGCAGTTGGAACTTGAGGTTGCAACGGTAAAAGCAGCGAACGGTTGGCCGTCGAGGGAAGAATGAGCGCCTTCGGAGAGGGAATAAAGGAAGAGAAAATTAAATTAAGCGAAGAGAAGGAGAGGAAATAAATGGAAGGAAATTGGAAGAATTAGACGTTTGGATATGAGAGTTTTGAGAGGGGGAGAAATGTTAACTTGGGAGGGAAGGAAGAAGCTAACTTTTTTACGTAGTAATGAAATAAATTGCGTCGCGAAGATCAATATCTCCTTGTGCTCCCCTCTCGTGCCTCCTTTATCTCCCGTCCCCATTTCTCTCCCCTCCAAGCAATTGTCTCCTCTTTGTCTTGCTTTCTCCTCTTCCATCCCTTATCTCGCTTCTTTGAGTGCCTTGTGTACCGTTTTCCCCCGCCCTCCGTGTCCTCCTTTCCTTCAATCTCCACCTTCCTCTCATCTCGGCCCTGTATTATGTATCTGTCCCTTCTTTTTTATCCCTTCCCACCCACTTATCCCTCCCCCGACCGCCGCCAGTGCTGCGCTCTACCCGTCGCGGCCCGTACTAATCAATAAGACGTTCCCCTCCCTCCTTCCGAGGATTTGCGTTCATAAGGCGATCTGTCTCCGGGAACGAAACCAAATTCTAAGAAGGAACGGAATGAATAAAAATTATGAATAGGGAGGGGTCCCAGGTGAGGGGGAAGGGGCGGTTTTAATTTCGCCAACCGGGGGAAGGGGATTTCTTTCTGGAAGACGGATTCGCGCTACTTTTCACCCATTCTCCCTTTCCCCTTACGTCAAAAATATTAATGTAGTTTACTTCCCGACTATTTTTATTCCTCTCCGCCGTCTTCTTCGTCCGCTTTTCCATTTTATGCTGAATACGACGGGTGAAGGGACGCCTCCCATAAGTGGATGCCTCCCCCCCATTTGCCCCTCATTCCTCATCTCGGTTCTATTATCGCCGCCTTAAGGTGGAAATTTCTACGTTTGTCGAAAGTGCTATTTTCTCTTCTTCTTCCTATCTGTAGCCGGAAGTCTAGGACCCGATAGACGTGGCCTAGGGTTGTTGCTGCTACTTTACTGGACTGAGTCCTCTCTCACTCAGTTGTCCTGCAGAATCTCATCGGGATATGAGGAATAGTAGTAATAGTTAATGAGTTAACTAGCATTGGTAAACGCTGTCGTACATTAGGACTTACCGACATCAGTTTAGTCTTTTATACAAGGTGTACAAGGTATGCTAGATTTTTATATACCAGCCTTTCCAATATCTGCATTCTATGACAGTATCGTACGCCCACACTATTTCCTTCTAAGGTAGTCTCGTTATTTACCTTTCTTCGCAATACTTCTTCATCTTCATTATCATTTCGTACGTATCGTAGTAATGGTGTTGTTAAGAGTGCTTCGACACCGAAGGTGATTCGCACGAATGGGTTCCCGCCGAACTCTGGACCGCTTTCAGCAAAGGCGAACGCGCTACCCACTTGGCAATGCGGGAATCCTTGGCACGTATCTCGTTTCACACAATTCCGTACATTTACTTAACTTTACAGCTTTTCTCGCTCTTCCTCTCGCTTTCGAACAAATCTCGTTCTTCTCGTCCATGATTATTGCTAGTCTGTTTCCTTCCGTATGGATGTTGATGTATACTGTAAGAATCTTTTCTAGCGCAAGTTTAGAAATGTCCACTGATTGAAAGAGCGGAAGAGTAAATAATTCATCGAAAATTGTTGCATAATTAGTCTAATGATGACGTGGTTTTCTTTCTTGTTTTAATTCGCCTTGCCTCGTTTCATTCCTTCTTTCAGGTTTTGGAAGGAATATGTTCTATCGATGTTTTTAAATTTACTCTTTAGCAGATGATTGAACCGTTTGAGCTCCAATGTAAGCTGTATCTCAATTATTACAATGTCCCTTATTTTATTGGAGAATAAACCAACATCGTTCTACTTGTCGGTGTCGTATGATACCATCCTCATCAAATTCCCGCGACCACCTCCAGACCGCATCAGCTCGTGCCGGCCCTTCGCGCTTTTCAGTTACTTATGCCCTTCTCTGAATTACAATATGTTCGTCTTGGAAGGGCTGGCGCGCTACTAGGATGTAGAGAACTGGCTGGAAGATAGCTCCTGATAGTATCACCAACGTCTGAGCGGCGGCTGGATGCATTATCCCAAATGGAATGAATGATCAAATAGTAGCGAATTCATTTCGTATTACTCGACCGTGGTTTATTCGCTCAGAAACGCCTTCTGATTGTTGTAAATTCGTCGCTCTGACTGTATGTACCATTGAGAAGTGCAGTGTTTTTAAGGTTACTATTGCGGGAGATGTTACGATAATTGTCAATCACACTTCTTCATTTCGAAGCCTGTCTTGTCAAATTTTCTTCTCCCTTTCTTTATTAAGTTACACGCACATCCAACACGATTGCATAATTAAGGGGCGAACTCAAAAGTTATGACACAATTTCAACCAAAATACTGAAACAAAATACGAATGCAGTAAACAGAAATTTCCACAAATCGCAGATAGATGCGTTTGAAATTCAGAATTGTTTCAATTACTTTACAGTGATGCTCCTTACCCTTGTACAAATTAAATTCAGTACAAAGTTTGTTGTAAGTTATAAACATTCTGTTTAGGAGGTCTTATATAAAAAGTTCTCATTAGTTATTCTTCTGAATTTTCTCCCGTACTTACGTCTCAATTCTGCTCCTCCTCAAGATATTTCTTTACCGTATTATGGAATATTCTTCGAATTTTCTTTTTAATTTAAGTTACAGGAAGTAAGTTAGGTAGCGCAAATGTCCGCCGATTACTTGTGTACTTCCTAAGACTGCATTTTTAGAGCAATCTCTTTGGTTTCACCTCCCGTCGATCGATCCCATCCTTTCTTTTTCGAATTTCCACATTAATGTTAATGCATTCGGCCTCTTTTTGGGCCTCTCTCTTTCTCTTATCCGTTTAAGCAATCGGAACCGTTTCCTCGCACTTTCTCTTCCAATCTCTCTCTTTTATTTTCTCAGCTAATGCCCGTTTTGGAATCGTTCGACCAACGCTCACCTTCCCTTCAACTTCTATTTCATATTTAGGAAAGTATTTTTGTTACAAAACCGGGGATTGGCTCCTCTTTCCTCGGTTTCAAACATTATACTACAACAGTTGATTTCTTTTAGACTTTCTCTCCATCGTGACCTTCCATTAAAACCGTTCTTATGGAAAATGCTCTTTTCTTTTACTCTGCGAGTGCCTGCCGATTTCATTATGACAAGGGGAGGGTAGCCTAAATCGCACCAGTTATCAAAAATACTTGACGTTACTTAAAAATAAGCGATTAAGTTGAAGTTTTTTGCGTTCAGACGTGTAAAGAAGCATTTTCTCCTTTTTCAAAATGTATTATGAAGTTGTATTCTAGCTTTAACTGTTTGATAAAGAATTTATTTTAAACCCTTGCAAGCAGTGCGATTTAGGAAATAGGTTTCTTAAATAGCACCACAGGCATACCAAATTGCACCCGATTTTAAAATACTAATGAATAACAAGCTTCAACCACATTATACGCAATATCAAGTATATTTTGAAAGTATATATTTTTAGAACCATAATGGAAGGAACAATTTGTATTCAAATGTCTTCTGTATAGGAAAAGAAAAATGATTATATTTCACGATTTTAACAAATATCGGACGGAAAACTTTTTAATAATTCACACAAAATTTACCAGCATTTGAAAAGGTTTGACCGTTTTAAAATAATCTCCGCCTTGGATGCTATTAAACTCTTTATCAACTGATGTTTATTTATACTCATCATAAGACTCGCCTGTCTTCTACATTCTTAGGAAAATCCGAAAAAATAGCTCGAGGGACTATCATCTTCTCAAAATGCATCCACAACGCGCATTACTTGACACAGCTCAAGTGAGGCGTACTTTGAGATGTAAGAATCTGCAAACGTTGGCGATAGATGAGACTGAAATGCAGTATTTCGGATATTGGGCTAGTGGTGCGATTTAGGAAGCTGTGCAATGTAGACAACTCTCCCCTTTATGTCTCACATCCGCGCGAGACTGCTTTTCGGAAGCAGTTCTGGAAGGCAAATAAAATAAACAAATAACGTCTTTATTTTGAGCGAAAATGAGACTTAAGAGTCTCCTCTTCCATCTAACCCATCGTCAATGTAAAAAGGTGTATAAAATAATAAAAAAATTAATTTAAGTCGACAAAAATTGGAAATATTTTGTTGTGGAATTAATAAACCTAAGTGAAGCTTAGATAAAAATATATACGGCAGGAAAACGCCCATAGAGAAGGGGTGTGTGAAAAACCCGAAGAAATCTACTGAGAGTAATGACTAGGAGATTTAATAACAGTTACACTTATTGCAGCCTGGAAATAAAAACAGTTCAAATCACAAACAAATACGTAATAATGCCTTAATTACTTTTCACTGTCACTATGTTTCGAAAAAGTCCACGATAGTCAATGGACCGAGTCAGTAATATCAAATACACATAAGAATACAGTGGTAAAAGTACACTATTAAGATTAATTAAAAATATAAAACATAACTTGAAAGATAAACATAATCATGTACATCTGAATAAAGTCGAGTATTTGAAGAAAAGAAAAGATAGAACGAGAAAAAAGATAAACAATAATGATGACTTAAATATAAAACGAAGAAAATCAAATAAAAATACTCAATAATATGTGAGGAGAAGATAGAAAGCTCGTTCATTATGATAAATCGTGAACAAAAGACAAATGTATCATATTGTGAATGAGCGCAGTACTCATTAGGTTGGGAAGGAGCAAGGTGAAGAAACCCAGGCAAATAGGGATATTGAACGCATAGGATAGAGCGTTAGTAATGCATCGTAATGCAGGGATGATTATTTTGAAAAAATAGGTGGGACAATTTCTTTTAAAGGAGTGAGTTACTAATAAAGATTTAATTTTGGCAGAAGGGTATCAAAAAGTTTGCTCGCAGTTATAAGAAAAGATTTGTGAAAGGTTTCATTTCTATGGTGAGGAATGAGAAATTGAGTGCAGCTTGTGGTTTAATGGTTATGTACGGAATTTAGGCACACAAATTCTGATGGTATGTATTTCGGCTGGCACACATGAAGTATTGCGTACGTAGAGGAAAGAATATTTAGTTTTCTACGTTGTTCCAGCTTTAACCAGGATAGCATCTCATATGATTCGGAAATATGATCATGTTTCCGTAAATAAAATATGAATCTTACCGCCGCATTTTGGCCCTTTATAACATAAGAGCTAATTCTCCGGACAAGTCCTGATAAACTATTTCTCCATAATCAAAGTGCGGCATAACCAATGAATTTGCGAGTCGAATTTTAAGGGTGGAGGACAGAAAATTACGTAGACGCCTGAGAAACTGAAGTGAGGAATATCCTTTTTTACGTATGTACGTGACTTGCTCAGCCCAAGAGTTCTCTTAGATTATAAAAACTCAAGATTTACTACTGATCTACAATATGACATCAATGACCCGTCTAGTCGGGGTTCAGGGATGTTTCTTCCGTTCAGGGAGCTTAACAATTTAGGGTGACCAATTATTATGGCTTGTAATTTTGACGGATTAAAGGAAAGAAAAGTATTTTAGCCCAATTACTTATTTCAGATTCAGGAAGAGCAGATGAAATGTGTTGAAAAACCTTCGAGTGGTGGCAGACTTCCTTCCGAAGTCATTTCGGAAAAGTAGGAAATATGTATTCTTCCTAAAGGAAAATCCCTGTGTGGCTGTAATAATAAATGTAGTATTTCTCGGAATTGATTTAAGTAGTTAAATCGTGGAAATACGTAGAATATTTTCGGTTTTAACTGAAGTAATCTGGTGGGTTTCACTTTTGAATATTCATGTAAGTCAGATATTTGTGTGCACGTGTATTAAATGAGGTAATTATATCGACAGCTTGTAGTACCCAAAGGCCTGCCCGAAGATCTCTAGTCAGAGGAAATTTGCTCACTCTTTTACTATAATTATTCCTATTGAAGGAGCTTTTTACAGTCTCAAATAAAAGTTATGAAAAATTAATTTCTGGAATTTAACTAAGGCGGAAACTTTGAGGATATAATCTACGTGTATTACAAATTATATTTCTTGCTTAGTATATTTATAGTAGATATTTATGCTTAACCGGAGACTAATAATTCAAGTCTTTGCGACGCTAGGCAATTGCAGAAGTTCGCCTAATCGTTTAATATGCTCTTCGTGAAACAGGAAAAAAACCTTGCATTGCATTTTAACATTTACTTGCTGGAATTCCACAAAGTGGTGGAAGTGGACTGTAATAATCGTGTGGCTTTCCTTCCTGTACTGATTTTATACCGGGACGTAGGCTGGACCTGTCTCTTGGCAGGGGAAATAAGAGCTATGGAGTAAACGCAAAATGGCCTCATTCCCGGGGCATGCGAACTTCTAAATGTAATAAATATGAATACACCTTTTCGTGTATTCTCTGCGAGACACCAGTGGCGTGTGTAACTGCAAATATTTAAACAATTACATCTTAGTTCCCTTAACTTCTATTTAAAAAACTTATTTCTGCTTTGGGGGGGATTAACTCCCAAAACCTCCCCTGGCTTCGCCACTAGCATCACGTTATTATGTTAATGGAACAGATGAGGATTTTGAACAAATAACACTGGATCTGTAATGTTTTCAGAAAAATCTTTCGCTTTAAATCAAATTTTCAGGAAATTGTCTCTTAAGTTCCTTCGTTTTCTCAGAATTGGATTGGATGCATCATCTCAAAGGAGCCCCTTACTAAGAGAGTTAACAGGGTACCTCCCTATCCCTGGATTCTGATTTATATAATAAAATTTGTCAACAGCCTATCGATTGCTGCATCTTCGCGTCCTGACTGATCAGTGCCGATAAGGGAAGAGGAATATCTCGAGGTAATTAATGAATGCGGACGGACAAGTGGTCAAAGAGACGACCAACTCGTTCATATAAAAGTGACTTCCGAATTGATAAATCGCCTCTCGGGAGAGGTTCGCGAAATTGCGAATGTTTTCGCCGTTGGCTTTCTTCAAATGAACGCCTCTCCCATCTTCGCTATTTAATATCGACCACTATTTCTTCGCTAGTGATTCTCCGAGAATATCGCAAACACGATTGCACGTTTCTGTTTCTCTTCCGCGGTTGTATACACATCTCCTTTGATTGTTTCCTCCCTTTGTGAACTTTATTAAATTCACTCATTTCGTCATTCGAGTTCTACGATAACCAGAGACGGGCGGTCGCCTATGGGCCCCTCTTGGGGGTTTGCAGTTGGGTTATGACATTATTCCGATTTTTTTTAAGATACCTTTGTGATTTTTATATTGACAAACCATTAATAGAATAATCCGTGGGAAGTTTCTGACAGTAGAGACGATCGGTAGATACCAGAAAATTTCCTAACTAGGACATTTTCTGGTAACACTTGTAAAATTAATTTGGAATAAAAAGCTCCTGGAATTAATCGATCGAAATCAATAATAATCGTCGTTTATTAGAGTGTACTTGTTTTCTATTTATTAATCTATTTTCTTAGATTTAAAATTAGATAAAAAATGGAGCAATAATATGTATATGAATCATCTTAATGAACATTATTGTTGACATATTTAAATAATACAAGAAAATCGTCTCCTGAAAATTCGGAGCATTTTAACAATTTGCCATTTTTAAATATTACTAGGAGGGGCGCCCGCGTGCGGCCACTTTTACGATTCTGTGCGGCCTAGTGAAAAAAGAAACTCTTCGAGGCGTATCATTGCCTTATCATACGGTTATATTAAGATGACAGAGACTGTTTTCTAAATACAACACCGCAAAGAATAATAATCATTAATTGCAACGTAGAAAACAAGAAGCAAGAAAGAAGAAGAGGAATTTGATAAGGATAAAAAATCATTTGCTCCAATAACACTGATATTTCAAGCTTAAATTTGTGTAATGCATGAGTACGCATCTTAAGAGAAAAACGCCTCCACAAGAGATTTGCATTCGACCAATTTCGACAACGGGTTGACATCCGCAGTTGAATAATCGAGAAGATGCAACTCTTGGCCATTTTCTTCCTTTTAATTGTCAAAGATACCCTGCGTTCCATTATCGATGTAAATGTTAATCAAGGATTATTAGTAAAAGAAAAACATCCATGGCCTTGCGAAATGTGAAGATAATGGAAAAGCTATAAAATGTAGTATAAAGAGATCCCTGGCTGCCGTATCTCGTAGTCTGCTTTCTATGTCCCGCCCTGTCTCCTCGCAGTTTTCTACCTGCGGAAAGGCAACACGACAGGAGGCCCTCCGTCGGCATTCCCAACGCCTCTTCAGGGCCGGCCCTTTCGGTGCCGTTCGACGCGTTTGCGTAGTCTCTCCTGGCGCTGTGGGGATCGCATCAAACGGAGCCCAAGTTCAGATGTTCCTTTTGTGATTCTCCTGGAGAGTGTCCTCGTATTACGACGGAAGGGCCCTTCTTTTGGTGGCATTTTTTCATTCGCCCTGGAAACCCCTATGGGGCAGGTCAAGAGAAGGCGGCTTCCGAAAAGACATGGAACCTTAGTTTATTCCAGCGTCTGTGAAAATGGGAGTTCGGTGAATTGACGGCAAATAAAATGCTACAAACGTATCTGAAATTGGTTGTGGTGGTTAAACATGTAGATCTGTCGTCGAAACTAAATATGGAATAAATAAACGCTTTTTATGGCGTAGTATGCACCATGATAGCTATAGAAGCAGTACTCGAAAGTGTGCGCAGTATTCGGAATTCAAATATTTTAATAGTAAAGATTCACCGAAAACTCTTGATCCTGTGATAAACTGCACTTTGGAGCCGTGGGGATTAGAGATCCTGGTAATCAAAGCCTCTTGAGAGAAGGAAGTTAATTCATCAATTAAGTAGGAAAAACTTAAAGATTCTCCTCCATCTTGATCTTCTCCCGAAATGGAAGCTTCAGAAATTAACTCTTGAAAATGTTCAATTACTTTTTTACTTATTTCCCAATGTCCCTACAAACATCCATTTATTGGACAATGAAAGTGGTTGACTTTAAACAGTAACAACGATCGAACACAACCATTCCCTAACATGAAAATCCGACTAGCCGAGACTCGAACCCGGGACCTTCGGGTTGGAGCCATCGGTGGTTATCATTACTTCCAAATCATCAGTCGCTTTATTTCTTCTTTTTGAAGTTTCATTTTGGATCTAATGAAGAGACTTAGAACGGAAAAGAGGCACAACTGGTAACCGGCTGCCATTTTGGTTTTCGGTGCAACCGATTCAAGGGATGGATCCTTGCAAGGAGGGGTTCGGGCGGTACTTAGGATTTCCTCGCGAACTCATCTCCAATTAACTTTTAAAGTATTCTTATTTTGTGATAAATGTGGTTGATATATAGTGATAGTGGAAAAAATTAACGATCTGATTTTAAATCAAAATTCCTTGTCAGATTATAGGCCAAAAGTCATTGCTACAAAGTCGCCAAGTGGTAGAGGGCGACTTCCACATCCGTCTATCGTAAAATGAATTTACGCAGTTCATGATGATTTCCGTGTTTGTAATTAGCCTTTGTACCTACTCTTTGTTTCCCTTGTACGACGTATTAAAATTGTCCCGAAGTCGTCATTCGAAGCTAGAATATATGACTCCAGTATCAGGGGTCGCCAAGTAGAAAATGTAACGGAGAACCGCGATTTGGATTCAATTCTGCTGTACATCTTAGAAAATATTTTTAATCTTTTCCTTTTCCTTCCCAAGCTATCACGTGACAGGGAATCGAACCTGAATTGTTCCGGTTTTCCCCGAAGTTCAGTGAAAGCGATAGCTTCCGTTTTAGTTCCCTAGGCCACACCTAAATATTAACAATCATCCTGAAAGGTTTTATATTTGTACCTGTTTAATAGCATTATGAGTAACAAGGTTTTAGAATGAAACTTGTTAAAGAAATAAAGTATTCGGTTATTAAATCATTAATACTAATTTTTGAGTTGCAAGTCACCGTTACTCGTAGTTTGTAGAGATAGATTCCATCCGCTTATCTAGAAATTCGACCCACAAATAACGGTTCCCGGTATACATTTGGGTTCTTTGATTTCTTAGTTCGGTTTCTGTTTTCACTCGTAAATACTACGGTTTCCTTTTCGGTTAAGCTCCGGTTCGATGCCCTCTCCCGCGACGATTCGCGATTGATCGAAATCTTTTTCCACCAACAAGTCCCGCTGTTCGAAGACCCCTCAGTTGAGCGACCATGGATTCGATGCCAAGTGCCTCACTTCCACCGAAAGCAAACCTTTGTCTTTGGCCTCCTTTTTTCCCCTCTCGGCCTGAAAGGGGAGGGATGTGGTAAAGACCTACCCCACGGCTTTTCCAGGTCTATCAGGCGCTTCAAGGAGCTTAACTTCCTCCCCGTGGCGCCCTCAAGAATGGAAGGGTTCGTGTGAAGTGGCCCTTTATTGGACCATCCCCACCTGCCCTTTGATAGTGACAATAATGATACTCGAGCTGACGCGTAGGGAACAACGTGTCGCATGAGAGGGGAAAAAAACCTTACGCCCGGGATCTTTCACTTGTTTTTCCTTCCCAATTTTCGTCTGTGGATTTGCGGCGTGAGGGAAAAGAAGGAAACCGCTCTAATTGTCCCCTTCGTTGCGCACTTTTCTTTTTTATTCTTCCTCCGAGGGAAATGTTTGAACGACGCCGGATGCGCTCTTTCCTTTTCTTTTGTCGCACTCGATTACGGAGATTAAAAAATTTCCTCTTTGGATTATTCTGATGCTAAAAACTCGCTTTCGAATTTATTCTGTGCGATCGATTGTAAGCTTATCTGTATTTTTCGCGAGTGAATTCGAGGAAAGATATTGCTGAACCTCGACGACCATTTTTAATTTACAAACAGCTCTTAGATCGCTGTATTTTAAGCGAAGAATCTGTCTATTGTCTTCATCCTGCGTCATCTAGTAGCTAAGATGATAAGATCAATTACTTGTGTACTCTCTCCTGGTGAATGTTTCACACGATTCCCTCTTAAGAAATCGCATTAATTTAATATCTTACAGCCTACGAGCTGAAATTAAAGGAAGCACTTGTTTCTGGTCTCAAAACTTATTTATGTTTAATAATATACCATATATACTATAATTTCGCGATAATTTATTCAAATTGTAGACTATCGATGGAATTATTGCTGTTAACCGTGATGTTTGCCTTAGTTTTACCGCATTTGGCCTTACCCTCGTCGGCTATCCAGTTAAAAAGGATCTGTTTGCATTTTCCGAACAACGTTTCATTATAAGATTCTCATAAATATCTCGGAATACTGAGATCGTTAGCACTGTCGAAGAATGTGATTAAGGCGACTATCTACATTGTATTGAAATTAATCCGATCGAAGATTTAAACAAATGAAATAGTAATCACATCTGTAAAAACATCAGCGCAACTTAGAAGAGTCGAGTGGAACGAAATGTCTTGCGCCATAAGATTCTTCACTGTAACTCAAAAGTCTTCCAACTGCGCTCTTTGTCAAGCGGTTTTTGTTAGTATTTGCGTCTCAGTGATATTCTAAACCTTTCTCTCCTCCTTTAAGAATAAATGTATTGAAATGATTTCGGTTTCTCATGTTGTGATGACTGTCAGGTTCCTGATTTCCGATTGTTTCGATCCTGTTTACCGATGGCTGTGATACTAATAGTAGGTGAGAGTGATTCCATTCATTTTGGTCACTCCTTCTTTAGTGCAACTAAAAGTGCTATTATAGGGTCCCTTATTCCGTAATTATCACTGGTAGCATCGAGAAAAGCAAATTATCTCACTCCTTATCTTGCTTATACTTCGTTCCCTTCCAAAATCAGATTTTGGAAGTTGCAGATATTTACCCATATTTAAAAATAAAAATTACTTGGCAGGAATTCTGTAAATTAAGACACAAAAATCCATGGATCTTTCCGCAAAATTTAGAGAAAATATTCAAACAACCAACTTGATTCGCTAATAAAATCATCTGCGGAATTCGTGGTAGAAAGTTCCAGCTTCGACATAACGGGTTATATTAAGAAAGGTATCGATTCTTAACCTTAGTATTTTCTCTTCTTTAATGTCTAAAAACCGAAATGCCGGTCCTACGGAAAGGTGTCCGCGAAGTGTTTCCTCCACTCTGCGAACGCCGACCGAAATACTCTCTTCGATTATATTTTATTCATCCCAGAATAACGTTCCGTAAACCTCCGGAACACTTCCTTTCGACGGAGGGTTTCGCTTCAGCCGTAGCTTTTTCTTCGTCTTTTAATCGAGCTTCACGGCGGCGTGGAAACACAAAGGAAGGTTTTGTTTGAACAAAATCAGTGTACGGAAGACACCCATCTCAGGAACTGTTCATTCTGGTCATCGAAAGAGAAAATGCTCTATCACGGCTTCCAGACCAATTTTAAAATTATTCTTATCTTAAAATTTTGTATTGGTAGATGTAATGGAAGTATAAATGGAACTAGTAAAATTGCTTTACCTTCGGTGTATAGTTTTATAGTCATATCCTACCATAAGCAAATGGCTTTCTCGAATGTGTAATGCAGGCTCTATCATCTTCCATTTGAATGCTTCTCTTGAATTTCATGCCGTAATTATTTCCGTTTTTCAAGATCTTCATGTTTTAGCTGAAAATGATTTAAATGTTAAAAGCGAGTTTAAACGTAACATTCGGTGACAATAAGTAATAATCAAATTCGTACTGTTTTCAAAATTGAAAATTATCCTAATGTAAATAATTGTTTTAAAATGATTTAAAAAAATAATTTTACTGTGTATTTCTATAAAGGAAATGTAAATTATCAGTGTCTTTCAGTCGCATAGGTACACGAATATTTTTGCAAATTTCGTGTTTTCCTCGTCATCTTCCAAATATTCGGCACAAAGTTGACTATAAGTATTAAAATTGAGTAACACTTTTCGTAGCAAACAGCAGAGACATTGAATAATTTCATCATTAAACATTACTCATACCTCAGTAGCTTTCCTATTATCACAGCCACGAATATAAGATAGATTTTTCTCTACCCTGTACCAAAAGAAGTATGAAAAATATTCCATTCGTCAGGACTTAGTAGCAGGACCAATTGAATATCTATCGAATATTAAATATACAATTTATGGCATCAAGTAAGGGAAATTAAATGCAAAAGATGGTGTAATTCAAAGTTTAGGTAATTAAATAAGAAGTCGCAGGTGTAATTTCGTTGTTATGCTCTCTTAAAATCATGGGAAACAACTTCGTACACTCCTTACGTGGATCACAATCGGATGTTTCTGCCGCATTTACTCCGCAGTAACAAACTCCACAAATTGCTATTAATAAAATCTTTACATGATCCCCCATGTATTGAATCTGCTCTTCTTAGGTCATCGCATTGTGCAAAAAATGCTAATGCAGATTAAAAATGGACCACATAACCATTTAGCTGTGTTCTTTGATAGGTGCAGTGAAATCTGTTCATTCTCTTGTCCATTGAAACCGGGACTTCCGATGCTCGCTTTGCGCAACGAATGCCGTATTTGCTGTGACACATAAGAAGTCTCGCCTCGGTCAATTGATCATCATTTCCGGCTAATATCGATCCAACCTCCATCTAATGATTTTTAGGCGGCGCTCTTATTCCGATCGCACCTTTTATGGTTACGGAGTGTGTTGGCAGGGTACTGGCCGCTGTCTAGACAGCTCACCAATGTCTCCGATGTTTAGATTCGTGTATTTTGGCTTATGCTTCAACATTAGAGTCATAATTGAAAATCTTTCCATCCTAGGGTCGTTACATAAGTGTGTCCCGGAGCATGTTCAAAGCTGTCAACGTCTTACGCTTTCAAGTAGTTCCGTAGGTGTTTTCATCCAGAGGGATTCTTTAATTTTATCAAGCCTCGTCCAATTCCTGTCTGTTGAGATGTTTCCTTGTTGCACGCCTTCAGTGCAAAGTTACCTTTACCCTTTCCTTGCGTTGAAGATGAAATACGAACAGAGATCCCGAAAGATGTTTCTTTTAGGACGGATATTCTCTCCTTAAGTTTTTGCACCCTTAATTATCACAGTTAACGCCCCCTTGAGGCCTACATAGGCATAGATATCTCGGCCGACGAAAAGAGTATTTCATACAGGGAAAAGGATTTAGGTGACTTGGCACGATAAGGCATGCACCTAGGAAAATTCCCAAGGAGAAACGAGCATGGAAAAAGTCTCCCAATTGCCGGTTGGTTGCTCTATCCATTGAGCTATCTCACAAGAACATTTCTCCAGGTCGTTTGGGAGATGTTGTAGGCAAGGGCACGTGAGTTCATCTGACTGAGCCACATCATTTACAGCCTCGACCTCATAGAGGCACCGACCATACAAAGTGATGGAAAGGAGGATCCCCTTAAGGATAACAGGCAAGGAAAGGGGTTTAGGTGACTTGGCACGATAAGGCGTGCACCTAGGGTAATTCCCAAGGAGAAACGGACATGAGAAAAGTCTGACGTGGTTCGAGTCCCGGTCCCGTTAGACTTTTTGATGTCTGTTTCTCCTTGGGAGAGTATTTCAACCATCTTCCAGTCTTAGAAGCGAATGTTCATTACTGCAATTGGCTGCGACTCCGCCGAATCGTTATTCGTGATTCGATTGTTTAAGAAAAGAGAATCGATGGAAATTGCGTGGCTGAGATACGGGGAGAATATTAAGCATCAAAAAAGAATGGCCATTGAGGACGGTAAATCTTCATTAGAGTGAATGCTTTCTGTGGAAGTACTCACCGTTTGCGCGTTCTTTACATTCTCCATACGCGTTCTGTTTCTACGCTTCTCTCGCCCAAATCTCCTTTAGATAATTCGCACATTGTGTAGATTCGGCGAGCACTTTCTTAGTTGTATTCTTCTCCTCGTTGAAGGAATCCATAAGGGCTACTTCCTATTTCAAAGCAGTTTTCAGGTAACTTCACCGTTCGCTTCAGCATCGGTATTCATCAATTTAATCAATGCATTCAGCTTCCACTGCCTATTCTGTATGGATTCCTAGTTTTACTAGGATTGGTCAAAAAGTTATGTCCCAAATTTTATTTCCCGGCAAAACCAATGCTAGCTATTTGAAATTATTGCTTCAAATTCTTTGACTTTTCCCGAATGTTTACACATTACCGACAACGTGCTGTCATCGAATTTCTGTGCGTAGAGAAAAAGAGAGAGGACTGGGACCGGCAGGGCATACATGTCTTAGAGAATTGCTGGAGGAAGACAATTGAAGGAGGTCGTGTGGAAAAATTGTTCGAATAGATAAAATATCATTCTTTCATATGTGTAAATGTCATCTTTGTAGAGTTAATAATTAAAAAAAAAATGTGGAGCATTACTTTCTGACCTACCCTCGTATTATCTCCGACCTGTCTAAATTGATGAACCTCGTTTGTCTTTTGAACTTTATTTAGAATAGGGTATTGATGAAAAAGAATACATTAGAATGTTGCTATTCTCCTTACCTTCCGATTTTTCACGATTTATGTGAAGGAAAACTTAGCTATACAATCCTGAAATGACGGACAGAGATTCATTTTTCCGTGGGTGAGTCTTTTTCTCTAGTTCGAGTTAAGGAAAAGAGCTTTACCTTGCCTCTTAAGTTATCCGTTCTATAAATTATTTTGTCTGGAGAACGGTTTGACCATTAGCCACCAAAAGGTCGTGCCAGGCGAAGTGGGGATCGAGGGTTTCATTGCATCCTCATTGAGCTATTGTCATGGCAACTATTACGCGGCACAATGACTTTTTAAATAACACTTTTGGTAACATTCAAGGAGAAGAAAACTTAATTAGAGCCATTATTTAACGTTACTCATATCATAATGACTTTTAATATCACTGCTATGGTCGAGATTAGGTCAAAAGTAAGTAAAAGGTATATATCTCTCCATTTTGGTACGAAAATGTGAATGAAAATATATCTCATTCATCACGGTGTGGTATCAATAACGTTAGCAAGGTATACCGTGTTGGAAGGGTACGATGTAGGTTGGTAGGGTAGGATGGTTAGAAAGACCATCATCACCTTACACGAAAGCTGTTGATACGCGTGGCTCACATGCTTGATTTTAGATAAAGAAAAGAAAAAGTATGCCGTAGCCGGGAATCGAACCTGGGTCTCCCAAGAAATCGAAGGAGAGATCGTTTTGTCGTGGTAGCTTAGAGGTCAGAGCTCCGCCGGGAAAGTGGGAGATCCGTGTTCAAATCCCAGCTACGGCAGACTTTTTCTCTTTAATTTCTTATCTAAAATCGGAAGCTGTTGCCAAACGATATCGTCCTCAGATGCATTCACGACTACATGTCGGCATTTCTCTTCTCTTCCGGACTTGCTCCTTCCGAAGAAGAATTTCCGAGCGATTCTTTCTTCCACCTTCCGTATTTGAGACGCCGTCAGAATGGGTAAGCATTTTCAGAATTTCTTTCTTTCTAAATTAACCCTGAGTTGCCTCATAGAGGTTTAGCTCTGCTAAGACGTAAATAAAAAGGAAGAGAGAGGCTGACCATGTCGCCGACGCTCTCTTGCAGTCCGCATGCTGCCGGAGGTCGTCGGAGGGACCGAAGGCGCCGCAACCCACCCCTTTCTGCATCAGTTCCCCCTCGGTCTCCGTCCCCCATGGTCCCCCCCAAACCGGCACCGCACCGCTGCAGACTTTGCCTACTGCTCGGACTGCGGCCGGAGCTACGCTTGCAGGAGCACACTGGTCAGGCACCGGCGCTACGAGTGCGGAGTTCAGCCGCGCTTCCGCTGCCCCATCTGCAACCGGAGGTTCACGCACAACTTCAACCTCGCCGCACACATTGTAGTCCACCAGAAGATGGGGTCTCCTGCAGAAGGAATGCCGGAACAGCCTTTGCAGTGACTGAAGAAGATGCCAGTATGACCGAAGCTCACCTGAGAAGAAACTGCAGATGGTTCTCCTGTGGCTTAGTCGGTGGTTCACGCGGAGAAATTTCCTTTACCAAGTTTATTCCCGTCTTCCTTGCCAGATAGCGACTATTATACCGTGTGTCGCCAAAGACTGACTTTGATAACCGTGTTAATCCGGGATTTGCATTTGTGAATAGGATTTTTTTTTAATCTTTTTCTCTCGGAAAGTTCCTCAAGACTTTTACTATATGCTTCTAAGAACTCGAACCGCTCCTAAGTAAAGGGAAGAGTTTTACATTGTCTATCAAGGCATGCTCGTAAAGAATGTTAAACTGAAGCGGAAAAATCGGATGAGTCCGTGGATCAAACCGGGATCTGCTTGTTGTCGGATGGATGCTTAATCTACCACGGCAGAAGCAGTAGCCAATTCGGAAGTAACCGGGGCCTCCGTATAGCCAAGTGGGCAACGCGTTCGACTTCGGTAAAAGTGGTCCCGGGTTCGATTCCCGGTGGAGGCCTACGTGCGAAATGACCTAAGCTGTCGGAGCACTTTTAACAATACTACTACTCGGAAGTAACGGCCCCTCAATGATTTAGCATCCGCCCGACTTGGGTGTGATAACGTTCCCACCCACGATAACCTAACGCTTCTTCAATTCGCAATATCTTCTGTCCATGCCATTCCTTTCTCAGATTCCTCGCCTGCATTGTTCGTACTTCTCTCGGCTTTGAAGCCGATTCCCTCATTTGGTACCTCGTCTAGACCGGGTCACCACCTCACTGTTTCGTTGTAGAACCAGTTCCGGCCTTCGGGGGTCCTTTCGTGTTAATCAGTTGGAGGTCCAAAATCCGAAGAAGCAGCGACCCAAAGTGTTGATCTGTTGTTATGATGGCTTGTGATAATTTGTCTCAGTGAGAGAAATGAAACCGGTGTCTCAGTTGCGGATGCATTGTCGAGACTCAGTTGGTCGACCAATTTTTTTGTGAAAACTTTCAGCTTATGGTGAAAATGCATTTTGAAAGAACTTCGTGTGGAAAGGTGAGATGCTGGATGGAAGAAACATATCTGCTGTGATGTTTTAATAAAAATATTACTTTTCATTTGTGGTTCTCTTTGGTTATTTTGTACTATTACTTGACAATTTTGGTGGTGCTTAGTATCGTAACTTGTCACTAAAATTCGGTGCTTGAAATGATAGCGCAATATCATTGATCAAATTACTTGCAGAGGAGATATACTGGAGTGACTTTGTTAAAAATGATTAGCTCTATTTTATACTGGTATTCATTTATGATTTTCCTTGCGAAATGTGCTACGTTCGAGATTTACTTTAACTGGTCCCGTGGAAAGATTCAGATTGTTTGTGTGTCGTTTAAAGAAAAAATGAAAAGAGTCCTGAAACAGGATTTATTACCGATTGCATTTATTTGTTCTAAGAAGTTTAGTGTAACTTTTTTCTGTGTAGACACGCGAAAGAAACCGTGTTGAAATTGTTTTAGTTTTCCTGAAAATCTTCCGGCAATTGAAATTATTCCGTTATGGCAGCTTTGGTAGTGGAACTAATCTAGGGCTTCCATTTTATGTGTTAGCGCTACTTGTCTTTCTATAACATTATGTAAGATGCTACCTTTTTTTGGGCTGAAATGATACAGTTGAGGCTTCGTAATTTATATTTTACGATATGAGCTATAACGTTTTAAAACGGTTTGTTTACAATTGTGAATTAAATGGTTGTCGAGTTACCGAATTGCAAGCAAATACTTGAGGATGTTTGCTTGCTAGTGCAGTGCTTCTCAGTCGGTGCGCCGCGAATAAGTCCTTGGTGTGCCGAGTAATGTTCAATGGTAACATATTTTCTAATGTTGCATCTTATTCGCGTTTGCTCTTTTTTGTAGGAAATATTATTTTGCAATTGGAGCTCTTAATAAAGTACCAAAATATGTCATCTCCATCGGTGTGTTCTTTGTTTTAAAGTAAGATCAAAATTGACAAACAAGATTAAACAATGGTTAAGTGTGCCGCTGAGATCGAGAAAAAATGGAATTCAGAAGGTTGGGAATCACTATCCTAGAGAATATTGAATTTAAAATTAAGATCCAAATATTCTGGGGATCTATCAGTATCAGCGGCATTTGTTAATGGTTTTTATCACTTATTCATCAATCATTGTAACCGGATGTCATTATTATGAATGATAGAATTAAAAGAAGGCCTAATGACAGACTATTTACATTTATGAAAGAACCCTTCAGTTTAGAGTATTTACATAGCTATAAATCTGTCGACAATATGTTTTTCTGATAGAAGAGTATATTTCTAAACCCTTTAGCAGCCCAAACTTTGCTTTTCAGAATGAAGTAACTCGCGAAATATTCCTTCGATTAAATATTTTATAACGATAATTTCAAAAAACTACCATGTTTGCGGAATCGGGGTCATCTAGTATTCCTTATGTTAGATAAAACATTCCATCCTAGGAAACACGTAAATGCGTCGAAAACCTGCGAATTTAATCGGTATTATTGCTCCAAATAACTTTAAGTCTGAGTTAAAATTCCCATTGCGAATTACACTAAAATGCCGCTTCGAAGTCGTCTCAGGTAAGGAAATTCGTGAACTACTTATCAAATATGGAAAGTAGGCGTTATCAAGTAAAGCAAAGAGCGAGTTGACTCCATAGAATTATTTTTACAAATGTATTTAGTCAGCTCGCTCTTTATTGCCTTGGAATAACACCTAATAAAGGCCCAAACAATCGATATTACCATTAAGGTGAATTTTTAAACATTCTCAAACGATAAGGAGTATTTTTTGCAGTATATTCAGAAAATTTTCCTTTCCGAGCACTCGGGCTGCGAAATGTTAGAAGGGAGCCATTTGAACGGAAATTAATAAATTCGAAATTGTAACGAATTCTCAGATGCGTCGCTGTTATATTTGCATGAAAGAGGAGAAAAACGTTCGACTTTAAAAGTTTCGCGAAATGGCGGCCGCGCTCGCTTTTCCATGCTTCGCTGCAAAACCTCTTTCTCCTCCTCCTTTACTACGCAGTTTGGAATGCGCAAGAACGAGCTGCATCTCCCGTCATATCTTAGTGTCTCTTCCCTCTCTTTGAATGCACTGCTCGACGGTAGATTACTTGCGAGGGAGGGGGTGGCTCATACCTGACTGCGTCTGGGACGGCAGACGAGAAGAATGCCGACTGAATAGAGTTTCATAAGTGTATGAAAATGGCTACGTGTAATATAAAACTCGCGTGGACAATTGAGGGATCGCCTAACGAGGAATTCTCTCAGAGAAGAGAAGTAAATTACCCTTTCAAACGTTTTAATATCGGATTTTAATTCGTCAAATATCTCCAATAAGACGTCTCTCTGGCCTGCCATTGTCGCCCTTCTATTCACGTTTATTCTCGGCAGGGCAGGTTTGGGTGGCGAGGCGGTCGCCCAGGGCTGCGCGCAATCTTAAGCGACCCTGAGACCGCTTATACAGCCTCTAATCGACTGAAGAACTCGTTCCTAGCAGAGCTCAACTATTCCCATCTGGATGCGATGGTGCCTTCGATCCTTGGATTAGTGATCCTTAAGATTACTGCTAAACAAATTTAAATCGCTAAAATTTGGCCATTATTTGTTAAAGGTTAAATTCAATTATTTTATGCTAAAAAGTTCGCAAGTTCCTCTTGGTATTCACGATATAAATATGTAAACTGAAGCTAAGTGAATTTCAATTTCTCGACAAAAATTGCGCGATCCAAAACACGACGAAATTGAAAATCGGCCGCCCAACATAAAGTTATTCCCTACGTAAACTTTCGTAATCCCTTTTTTTGACCAAATATAAAAGAAAGCCACCCTGGAAAAGGAATGAAAGAAAGGATCTCCATCGAATGTGAAAGATACAGGTAACTTTAACTCTCGACGAAAAGAAAGGTGCTTAAGATGTCAATTCGTTGACGAAACTAACCAATAAAAATCTACTGTGGAAATTACAAAGTTCTTTCTTTTAAAATGTGTGTGGATTTCCACCAAGTCACAGCTTGGCCTGATTAATTCAAATATTTAATCTCTCTTACTTACGGTAACATTTACTCCTTCCAGTCTGCACCAGTTCCAATCATCTCCGGAACCTTTGACCTTGAGATGCTAAGGGTTACTGAGAAGCATTACAACGCAAAAATTTTGAATGTCAGTTGCCACAGTTCGTAGATTGATAGAACAGAAAACAGACCGACAAATATTTACTCACACTGTTGGAATCAGGGTGTCCAGTCTGCGTCACTAATATGCTGCGGATCCCTTCAGTTTTAAGCAGTCTTCTTTCCGGAGGCGAAAAATGTGAAACTGGTAGTCATCTGCGCTCAAATGTGAAATTCTTTATTCGAACCATCGTAACGAAATTTTCGACTATTTTCCAGTATTTATTAATATTTAAATAAACTGCGATTGCTGTACAAAAAATTAAAGTTACTCTGTGCGGACTAAAAGTATTCATTCGCTATTTGAAACCAAAGAAGTTGCGTTTATTCATTGGAGGAATATTTAGAGGGCGCTTTAAGGGATTCTTCTGAAATTGTGCCAATTATTGCTGAATTTGTCAACGAGTAAAAGACAGTTGCCATGAAACGTGTGTCCGGTGATGCAGCCGCGATGAGAACCATCTGGTTAGTCTTCGGTATGATTCCACGACGTATCATGCAAATTTGCCTCCTGGTGGCAGTAATGCTTTTTGTTACCCAAAATGGCAATTTGCCCAATTGTCAGGCACCGTTACAATAAAAATAGGGACCCAGACTTAATCCTAAAGAACTAAACCTAGTAAAATCTATGAATAATATACAACACATTGATAGTGATAATAGTTAAGACATAAAAAACATTATGGTTAGTAACTCCTTATTATTTGTTTGTTTATTTTTTTTGTTTTTTTATTTTTTTTATTATTTTTTAAATATTTTTTGATGTATTATAGAACCATCTGGTTTTGATGCACACTTCGCTAATATATGCGAATACATATCTAAATATGTATATATATGTATCTTCGCTATATATCTAAATGAACCACAAGGGCAAGTTGCGTCTCCTTCAAACCACGGCAGCTTAATTTTCGAGCTCCTCGTCGCCTTCATGAAAAGTTTATTCCGAAATATTTCGGTTTTCGTAATCCTAATGGTTGTTGAACTACAAATAAGTACAGGTAATTTTATGCACCACAGCCGACCGATATCACTTAGATAAGGAATACGTTACTGAATTTTGAATACTTCACTACTTGAAGAATCGAAATCATCAGGAAAAAGATCTAGAAAGTCGTTATCATTAAAAGTACAAGCAAGGAAGTATTTTTAATGAAATTGATTTTCTTGCGTGTTATTATTATCATCGTTGTCGGTGATCATCAATTTTATTATAATATATATTTTTACGATTTTTTTATATTATGATATTTACAATCGTTGTTTATAATATTCCCCTTTATTTCATCAGACCACTGCAATACTTTTTCAGTTTCCAAATTTAGACACAAATGTGTCATTCAGTTGCAAGCTATTGAGGCACTTTTGGAAATTGTAAGAAATACTATGAATCCCAAAACAGGGCCGGCAAGAGAGATGCTCAAGAAGAGGCTGGAGAGATGTGCTCAAGAAATGTTGTAATTCCGTAGCAAATGAGGAATACGAACGGTGCGCACTTAATAGATCGCTTGCCTTATTTGACTGTTTTTGTATCGAGTTTTATGTTGTTATTATTATTATTGTTATTACGTAACGGATTGCAATTAGACCTCGTCGTCTGGCAGTAGCTTACCCTGGGTTTCCGCCTTCCAGTAGAAACAGGGCAAGACATTTGCTTACGAAGAGAGAATGTGCGCTTTGTAGATAAAAGATAGGACATTTCTGGCCACACCCCTTTCGTCTGGTAGCAAGTTATTGACTCAAACGTAATTGTATTACTACATATATTCTTGGCTATATACCCTCATAGACAATGTCAACATTTTCGTTGCAGCAACAGAAGTTTTACATTTAACCTGTTGGCGTAAGAACCATGTTTTTGGGATCTGAAAAACTTCGGGCTGCGTATCTAACGAGAAACTGCAAGAAAACAGCCAAAATGTGGGTTTTAGTAAAAACTCAGCTGCAGCAGAGTCATTATCTCAAAAGTACAGTATAGCTTGGCTTATGGAATCCGTCTCACATAAGGTATTGGTAATTACATCTCAGAGAAAGTGTTTGACCTTTGAGTCGTTAGAGAAACATAACCAGAGAATACTTTGATTACGCATTTAGTTTTTCTTACGGAAATATAAGGTGAGGAAGCTCAAGAAAAGACCTCAAACCCAAATACAACTGCTTGTCGTTGCCACCATGTTGCTGACACGGATGATGCCTCAGAGGGCGATCTTTTGCAGAAGCTGGGCCGCGCTAGCTTTTCTTATTTACCAGCAAACTGATCCCTCACCCTACTTGTGAGTTCCTAATGATGAGTGTGACGTCCTTTTCGACGGACACGTCGCGACTTTTAAGATTAAGGGCGCTTCTTACACGTCAAATTTTCGTCCTGCACCAACGCGAGCAAACTCAACTTCTGGATAGCAAATAAAGGTGCATATACGTGCAACTCAGTTATTAAAATTGAAGTTCTTATCTTGAAAGTGAGATGTCGTTGGAATAGGATAATGGAGAAGGAAGAATAATTAAGAAAAGGATTTTAGATTCAGATTGTGAGGCCATTGGATTGGGAAAGGATTTCGTCGCTACAGATGATTTTGCAGCTTGTTATTAATATATTAAATTTATTGAATTGTATATATTTACTGTCATTTTACTTTTTTCGATACTACATACTTCCATTTAATAACTGCCATTCTCAGTTATTTTCTACAGTACAGCTTTTATATTCAGGTCCGTTTCTCCTTGGGAATTTGAAATGAGGAATGAATGGGAATAGGAAATGAGTGAATTTATTGGAGATAATTTCTACAACTACATAAATACCCTGCACGCCGTATTTCGGCGTGTGGCAGGGAGTGTAAACACCAAGCGTTCGAGTTACCTCTTAAGCTTATTGTTATCGCGGAAAGAATGAATTCCTGAAACTACTTGTCCTCGCATCTATTTCTCTTATTTTCGCTCATTGTCGGATCGACCGAATTAACAGAAGGGGGTCGCATAATACCATTTACGTCTTCCGCAAATGTACTTTCTCTGAATTAGTCGAGCTATCGCAGCCTAATATCCTTTTTTCAATGATTCCCTTATTTCCATCCAACTTTCATGACTATTTCTCTTTACTTTGATCTAAATTGTAATGGTTTCAGTAAGTGCTTCATAAGTCTTGGCGAATAGGATTTGGAAAGATTAACTGAAGATGTCTGGCTGCAGAATTTCCGCGGGGAATTTCTGTTGCATGCTGTATTCGTCACAAATTATTTCATTTATGCAATTTTCGCTTCATAATTATAATTTGGACAATATATATTGTTTCCTACAATTTTCTACATTTTTTTATTTCAGCAATATTTGCGGTAATTTCGCATCACGAATTTTATCTATAACGAAACCATCAATGTATACTTCATGAGTAATGGAATCGTTATAATGTTATAACAGTATCATAGCGAAGTAATCGGCCTGAGCAATTTCTATAGGTTCTTAACCCTAGATTAAAATTAGAGATAGATCAGCTTAAATCTGAGTATTTCAAAGTGAAGTAGGTCGTCTGGAGCCTCCGATATTGTTCCAGGAACCCTAAGCTTGCAGAGAATCTTCCGCAACCTCTGAACCCGAGGAATTTCTTTGCAAAATGAAACTTTTTCCTGCACAGCTACACAGAAGCAAATATTGTTGCGGCTAAGTACTTTTGTATCGATTTCATAACCCGTGCTGCAAACATTAGTTGCTACGAAAATGTAGCGAATCTCCCGTATCCGCGAAGAGTAAGTAGAGCGCGGAAATTCCGAAAACAAGTTGTTTACCGCGCATGCGCGTAGCTTTGGAAGGAAATATTCCTTGTACGAAAAAGCGAAAAGTCGGTTGTTGGTCTCCGATGAACAAATGGTGCTAGATATTTTCCCGAAAGGTGGCGGCGAATTCGCCCGAAGATATCGAGCGAATAGAGATGGGTGCAGAGCGTTGAGGTGGCAACGTTGTTGGTGATGATGACGACGATTTCTTGGAGAAAGCGTAGCAGAGAACAAAAGAGACGGAGGAGAGGGAAATATTAAAAAAAGGATGAAAAGAAGGACGACGGTCTGGAAAAACTACTTGGAGGGTAAAAGGGAAGAGGATAGCATTGAAGAAGTGTGATGGAGAGTTTGAATGGAAGAGAAATATAAAGAAAATGTACATTTTCGCGCGATGAGGTGTGAAGAAGTTTTCCTGCAAACCTTTTGCTTTGATTTCCACCTTCTTTGATTGCATTAACCTTTCAGGGGAGCCCTAGCTCGTTTCCCGGCCCTCTGCAAAATTATTCGCATTTTATTTAAAACTAACGACTAATGAATCTCCTTAAGACTAACATCTTTCATGAGAACTCCTTTACGTTTGAATTTATAATAAAAAATTATTATATACAGTTCATGATGGGACGATTGCTTTTCTTGTTTACAAGTTTGTAAAGATATCGATTGAATATAAAACATTCCGCAATGTGTACTACTGGTTTATAGTTTCATTTTATGTTTTAATTAAAGTTATTTAGCTTAGTTCTAAAACAAACATTTCCTTAATTCGGAAACCGTTTTAGAAGTTTTGGCTTTTGCAGCTCTGTTCCGATCTTCTGTTTTAACCAAAATCATTTCAATTTATGGTAATTTGTCATTTAAGAGTCTATGAAAAACTTTGTTAACTCCGATTGTGCTGCACAACGATAAAAAGCTACCTTATTATCTGACTCTAATTAGAGTAAATTTGAATATTTAAGGATATCTGAGGGTTATTTTGCGAAGCTAAACAGTAGTGATATGTTGAAATTAAAGGGATGAAAGTTTTCGGAAAAAGTGTTTAGAGACGGCTTGTTGAAGTTGCGATAATATACGAGGAGTATGTAAATAGAGGCATAATATGTTTTTGAAAGGAGGTATTTTATTGATTCAATGAAAGAGATTCAGAACTTAAACTGCTGTGTCTGTCGCATACTTCAAAAATTTCGTAAAATTCTTAAATATTACACATGTAAACATTGCGTCTGCTCATCCACCTTTTGCTAAACTGTACCTTTTGAAATGAAATGTATTTCCTTAGCTTGTGTCGAGTTTATATTGCTATTTATGTATTCATCCATGGGAATCCCGGATAGCCAAGTGGGCACCGCGTTCAACTTTGGTGAAAGCGGTCCCGGGTCGATTCCCGGAGGGGGCCCACGTGCGAAATGACCTAAGCTGTCGAAGCACTTTTAATACTATCCATCCATTATTATTATACTATTATCCATTTATTTCGTCAACTTAGTCCGGAGGCATTGCAGTTAACCGCTGTTTACATTTTCGAATGGTTCGAAATCTCACCGGTGGTAGCGCTGCTGTGACAACAGCTCTGTTGAATGGCTCCTCCAAAAGATTCTTTATTTTTGGCCGCTCTTTTTCTTCTTTTTGCTTCTTTTTTCTCCTTCTTCCTCAGTGAGAGTTGTTTAAGGTCAGTAAATGAGGAGACAAAAATGGAACCCAAGTTTTGCGTGATAAAGACAGTTAATTCCAGAATCGTAGCTCATTGTCGCTGCAGATATGTATTAATTTCACTCGTGTCCGTTGCCTTTGACAACTTAATTAAGAGGAATGTTTTTTTTCTGATCGTTCACTTTCGCTTCACTCTAAAATCCTTCCCTCTTTCATTGCAGTGACATTCACTCAAAATATTTTAATTTCAACACTTCCCCGATGTCCAACCGTTTTGAATCTTCTGTAAATTGAGTGATAAGTATTTTAAGATAAAAATTTGGAAAAGAAATTATTTTAACCCAAATTTTATTCAAAAACCGAATTAAATGTAAAATAGTTTAACAAGCTAAATCTGATTCCTTTCGGAAGGACCATAATGTTTGCTGTTGGAACAGAAAAATGGGTCAACTGTGCCTGATGGAACGCAATCGGAATCAAACCGAGATTCTTCATTTTCATTAAACTTTTTCATAAAATTAATACGATTCGGCGCCTTGGTTTTTTGCAGTCAAAATGTCATGGATGCAATTACTCCTTAGTTTTGGTCGGTCTCCCGAAACTGTTGAATTTCAACGCAATTATTTAAACTCTCGATTGACCAGACGCGTGTGAGCAGAGCCGCGCCCATCTGCCGCACGGGTGCTCACATTATTTGCCGCCCCTTAAAACAAAACACTATAACCATACATTTCTTGATTTGCAGTGAAAAATTATTTTGGAATCCTTTGAAAAACCAGTGTTTTATGCCTTACAATTAGTTCCCCAGCTTACATTGGTCACAAAACATCAGCTACAATTAGTTATGCATATTCCATACGCTAAGAGTGAATAGTCATTATGAGTTGATACTTCAAATTGCTTTTGAGAAAAATCACCAGTCTCCGGAAGTGTCAATAAAAGACGCAAAGATATTTGCAAATCAGGAAAGACTCTGATCTGATCTCTGGTAAATATATATTTGAAAGCTGAAGAGAATTTAATATTGGTACCAGAAAATCTTTTATTGATTCCAATTCTTCGAATAAATCCACTGAATAAATATTCCTTTCTCGTCTTGAGTTATCCATAATTATTTCCTCTAAATGTTTGTAAATCTTTGATTTCACATCATAATCTTTCCTATATAAGTCGTGTCATATAGAAAACAATAAAGAATGTTGTTATAATAATAATGGTTGGAAAAATCTGGATGGATAGGTTATGCCTCAGTTTCTTCCATTTATTCTTTCAATGGGTGACTTTCAACATATTTTTAAAAACATTTCTTCTTAAGTGTCAGTAAAGATGTTGAAATGCTTCGTGTAAGAGGACAAGTGGCAAAAAGAAGTGAAAATGAAGAATCGCTCAACAATCGATGTGCGAAATAGATTAGTCATTACCGAAAAATGTTTCAATGAGTCGATTAAAAAGCTCCGTCAGCGATGTCAGAGTAAACCTTCAATCGTGAATCGGCTGCAACTCAGTGCGTTACTTGAATCCATCAGAGCTTGGGGCGACATGGCTTATCTGCCGCGATAAGGTTATCTTATCGCTGATAATCTTCGTTTACTTGAATTTGATACTTTTGATCTTCCGTAACTTTGCTTTCGTGGAGAGCACCGTTTATTTAATTTGAGTGGAGTTGGCCAGCTTCCATACCAACCTGCAGTGGACTCCAAACAAGGAGTTGCAAACAAGGATAATTACATACTATTTATTTATGCGTGCTTCGAGGAACTTCAGAACTTAAAGAATAAAATAATTCCGATATTTAAATAACGGATTGAATTATAGTTCAAAATGGGGCCAATTCCTTTTTCACAACTGAAATTGTTCAGGCTCAAAGAGACGGCAGTGCGTGGAATCGCTATTCCTTCTTGGGTTCTCAGCCTTTATCTTCGGAATGAGGCAAGACGGGGAGTGAGGTTCTTTGGCTCATCACTTTGTCAGAAATATGCTATAGGAAAAAGGTCTCCTGGATGTAGCGCATAAACCTCATGAATTACGCTTCCGCAGAATTCAAACTGGTATAATGCCGTTATTCACTCATACCTCTGTAACTAATGGTAGTATTGTTAAAAGTACTTCGACGACTGAGGTAATCTCGCACGTAGGCCCCCACCGGGAATCGAACCCGGAGACACTTTCATCGAGGTCGAACGCGTTACCCACTTGGGAGCCCACCTCAGTAACTCTTATGTAATCGTAGCCTTGAGCAAAACCGAGTTAAAAGTGACCGTTGAAAGAAGCATTCATGTATTTCCGTAACTAAAGCTATGTCCCAGCGAAGCATGCCTTTGAGTGATAACCTGGCGGCATTCACACTGGTTGACATGTAGTCAACGCATCGACTCCCATGCTACCATATTTAGTTTTTACAGGACCATACCAGCTACCTCTTAATTCAGATAGCTATCGTTATTCATTACGTTGCTGGGTAAACACCGAAAATGATGGCCCTACCGAGAATTGAACCCGGGAACGCTTTCACCCAAGGCGAAGGCGCTATCCTCGTGGCTATCTGGTGACCATTTATGTTCCGTACCGAAAGATAAATTAAAATACTACATTATTCGTGATATTGTAAAGGGAAACCCGTTTGATTATCATCTGAGTAGCATCATAGAGTAGCGGAAAAACTGAAGATTAAACATAGTCAATATTGAGTGTACTGGTTGCTGTAGCTGACATTATTTCTGATTCGAATTTCTCAGCTCGAACTTAATACCTAACGATCATACAAACAGCTTACGTTGAAGTGTCTCTTTGCTGAAATTGTGCATTCGAAATGAAATGGCGACGCAGCGAAAGTTCTTGCGAATCATTTCCAAGAACTTCTTCGTAACAAGGCTTTTGTGTTCCTTTCATTGTGATTTTAATTCATTTCTGTGGAAAAAGGAAAATGCATTGATAGAGGATTATTCAGCGGTAAAATGCACGTTGCATTTAATTGCAAGTCAACAGTCTAAGTGCCCAGAGTTTCCGTTGTATCGTAAAAGGAGATTGATTAGTTTTCGAAATTTCCACGAGACAATATTCCTCAGCGTGAGTTTTAACGTTCTAACCGGAAGAAAATTGTGATTCTCCGGGAATTTTCTCTGGAAAATGCAACAAAATTGAAGAACTGTCCAAGCTGCCGGTGACCCTGTCGGAGGCGCAGTGAAGGAGCCATTGGTTGGGAAAACTGTTGGGTGTTATTGTAATGGGTTGCCAGATATCCATGGAATCGTCAAGTGAATGGGTGAATGCCATTCGTGGGAGGTTTAATGAAAAGAGTGCACAGTCCTAATGTGAGACTATCTGGAGGTTTTCTCATGAAAAAGTCTCACCGGACCAGGACTCGAACCTGGATTCTTCCGCTTTCCGGACAGATGCTTCGACCAATTAATCTATCGAGCCAGAACATATTCTTCAGCCGTTTTGGGAGACTTCGTAGGCAAAAGCAACGTGGTTAAAGCATCCGCCCGGAAAGCGGAAGATTCCAGGATCGAGTCCTGGTCCTGACAGACTGTTTTCATATCCATTTTTCTTTGGAATTTTTCCTATATGCACGCCTTAACGAGTAAAGTTACCTCAACCAAATTTTTTGACTTCGCCTGGCTCAATAAAAGATAGGATTCGTGGACGTAAATCCCGATTATCCGTGGACTTTATTGCATCGAAATTGATTGTTTTCAAAGAGAGACGAGAGTGTGCTGACTTCCAGAAGCACAATAATCTTCACTTGAATTCTTAGAAATCAGTGTAGTAGTGGGCTCTAAAGTGATCTATAGTTGAAGTCCATTTTAAGTATACATTATAATACCAGGCTTTAGGTTACGAACTCAAAGTTTCCCCTTGTTTTAAATGAAAGTAGCTGAAGCTACCGCAGGGGAAGCTGGTTGAAATTTTTCGTCGGCAGAAGCCGACGAAAGATGTATATCTCATTTGCTTTTGTCTCAGTGTGGGTCATGTCTGTGATGATATGAAAGCTACTGAAGTATGCGGAATAATGGCAATAATTAAGGTTTCTCCTTATGCAATGTTACGAAAAGTGTTACTCTTGGAGCCATTGTGCTTCACAAACGTGGGTTTGTTCTGCTTATAGCATACAGGCTCAGTGAGGAAAGCAAGGGCAAGTCTACCTCACTCCTCATCTTATCTAGTAAGCCTCATTTCCCTCTCCTGGCTAGTCGTATCTGATAAAATAGTAGAGGGGATGAGGTCCCAACCGGCTGAATACTTTACAGACAGACTTATGCTGCTGGATGCTAATGCTACCTCTTCTCGGCGCTTGTAATCGGCGTTGATAACGGTCACTCTTTCTTATGTGTTTTCTCGTAAACGATACTCCTTTAGGCGAGTCTGAGGCAAATCCACGCTCTCTTTTTAAAAAAAAGGGTTTATGGCATAATTTAACATATAAAACGACTATTTTAAGATAAGAACATCGGCGCCGACTGCCAGCGAGCGAAAAACCTGCTTTCTTCGCCTGCGTACCCTTGGCCCCGCATTGTAAAGGAGAAATGAATCCGTTGCAATTCATTGAAGAAATTTCGGCCGCGGGTCGTCGGCGGCACTTGTGCGAATCCCCTCTCCGAATGTTTCTTTCGCCGTCGTCCAAATGGCAGCGATGAATCTCGTAATGAGCATCTTGCCAAAGAGAAAGATTGAAATCTCCTGCCAAGGTCCAAGTGCGCCAACTGAATCCCGATGCCATTAATAGATCTCCAACGGTCCTTTATTAATGACGCATTTAACGAATGCATCTTTCGCCTCCAATCCGCTCACTTTCATTCATTTCGCTTCCGTTTTTCTGCGATTTTCGAAAGCGATAGTTGCCTTCGAAGAACGTGGATTCGACGCTTCTTGGAATCGCGGAGGGCTCGCATTTAATTTCGCTAGTGAACCGCATTATCCATCGGCAAAGTCTTTTCTTCGTACATGATCGGATGTGGAAGGTTACGTATTGGAATAAATGAAAGAAAAATCCGTTTTAATCGAAAGAGAGAGGTTTATTAGATACTTGTCCTTGCCTTCCCAATAGCGGCCGTTCTTCCATCAAAATGGAACAAAACCTCTGAAGATCTAGCGCCCTCGCCTATGCATCTCCTTGGCGAATTTCTAATCCCTTATTTCTTTAAGAAACCGAAATAAATACTGGAGGATATCCGTACTGCCTGTCTGTAAAGTAAGCAGCCAGAGGTCCGGTTCGAACATCAGCCCCACCGTCCTTAGCTACCAAAAGCATATAAAGGGAATAAGGTTTATCTAAATCGGTGCGAAACTTAAATATTTGTCCCGCCTCCATGTAGGTAATCGCCTGAAGATGCCAACTAGTTGACGAATCTAGTCAATAAAAATATACTGTGGAAATTATGAAGTGATCTTTCTTCAAAGATTTTTGGATAAGATTTCATGAGGGATGACTTGGATGAATGCCATCATTTACCATCATTAATAGGACAGTAGTTTTTATGTTATCCCAGCCAAGAATGAGACTAAGACAGAAAATAAATGAAATGTAGATTTTCCGCTGTGTTGTAAGTGGCAATTGTTCCATTCGTCAAAATGAAGCAGCCAAGACACTGTCAGCGTATGTCCCATACGGAAGAGGACGCGCCCTCTCTTCCGTCCCTCTGCTTTGACAGTTCTCATCCTTCCCTAAGCCAATAATCTCAGTTCTTCATCTACATAAACCAGAAACGTACGCAGAGTGATCGCGGAAATTCTTGCGCCCGAATAGCTGACGCTGAGGCCATAGGTGAGTTTAATAGGAGACCTTTTACAAACTTCGACGTCCGTTTATTTGAATCTTCTGCGGCGACCCAGAAGAAGGGAGTACGTACGTTTTATTGGAGATTTAGCTCCCTTTCCCCGCGTGAAAGGGACGTCTGGAGGAAAAGAGAGGTGCTTAGTCGAGGCAGAAAAAAACGTTATGTATGTGTTTTTGAAGTGATAGGTCTAACCTCATCAGCGGAGAAAAGGGAAGTACGTTTCTCCGTTATGTGGCCTCTCGCTCGATTCCATGGGAGTTTGTTTTCATCCCTTGATTCTCCTCCTCCGCCTCTCATCGCAGCTCTCTCCGTGTTCCTACTCTTTCTCTTACGCATTATCCGTACTGCGAGTTGCTGAAGTTACTAGAAATCTACTCTGAAGTCCCCAATCCTAAATATTATTCGCAATCCAAAGTTAGTGTGTGTCTATGAGTGTACAGAATCGCCGTTCGCAAAAAATCGAGGATTCTCTGATAATAATACGACTTGGAAAAGGGCAAAGTTAACTTTGCACGGAAGGCGTGCGTCTAGGAAAAATCCCAAGGAAAAAACGGAAATAAAAAAGTCTGACAGGACAATCTTCCGCTTTCCGGGCGGATGCTTTAACCACGTTGCCATTGCCTGCAAAGTGTCCCAAAACGGCTTTAGAATATGTTCTGGCTCGATATCTTAATTGGTTGAAGAATCTGTCCGGAAAGCGGAAGAATCCAGGTTCGAGTCCTGGTCCGGTGAGACTTTTTCATGTCCGTTTTCCCTTGGGGTAATACGACTTTATTAGATCGAGATTAGCAAGTCTCTTCTTACATCTAACCCTACATCATTTGTAATTTAAAGGAGATAGTTTGAAAAATATTGCGCTGAATCGGTTTAAAAAGCTTAGTTTACACTTAGGAAAAAATAAACCGCGACAGGGAAACACCCACAGGAAGGGGAGTGTGAAAAGCCTGCGAATCCTACTGAGGGTTAAATATGTTTTCAGGAAAGGCAGTTATTGAAAAGCCGCTAAACTTAAAGAATATATTATTTGAAAATATTTTTAAAAGCTATTTATACAATTTCAGTTCCGAAATCATTTGAAATTCATGAATTAATATTGCTTCCCAAAGGCACGAGCCGCCGGCCGCAGCCGACCTGCGAAAGGTTTTCATCCCACGAATTGACGTTTCACTATGAGCACACTCATAATGAGACGCGTTTTGGTTCTATTTAGATATTGCCGGTCGTATTTTTCGTATTTGCGTTGTTTGTTTAACTACGTTTGAGAACTGCGCATGCACTAATTTGGTCCACCTCCCAAAATGTTTGGAGATCCCTGTACTAAATACTATTTTGACTTTCGCACAGTTAATATAATATTTGTATCTAATGTAATGTACTATTACCTGTTGTCAAACATAATCCACTTTGATTTTTAAACAGTTAATATTATTTTAAATATTAGGTGAGTGTTACCAAGTAAATGCTTTTTTGATTTGTATAGGGAACGCTAGGTACAGGGAGTTGCTGCTTTCTCCCCTAAAAGAGGGAAAAAGTCGCTAATTTGGCAGATATCTGTTTATAATGCTTGACTGTTTATTGTTTATGCACTGTTGGTGCTCTTATTATTGTGACTTATTGTGTCGAATTAGTAGAAGAAGTGGTGCCTCTGACTTAATTTGTCGAAGTATTTTCGCCGTGTATAAGGAAGAAAGAAGCGACTTGTTCTCTACTAAATGTTGGCGAAAGAAAATCCCAGGGAAGGGAATTTTCAAGAAATGCGGCTTAAAATAACCGCGGAAATACAGGGAAATATAATCACAATACACGTGTGGCACAGACATTATCCATACACCAATGCTTATTTCATTTCGTACGAGTTAAAGTCAACTGAAATTAAGATTCTTCTACTATATTCATGAAAATTGTTATAGCGGTTTTACAGAAAGAACTATTTAGGAATCCGCACAAAAGTAAGGTCAAAATGAAAGTCGTTTCTCTGATGTCGATGTATCATACTTACTATGCTCTGGGAGATGTCCGCAGAGCAGTGTATGAAAACCATAGAGAATAATTTTACTCCTCCCGCTACGGACACAAGCATGGACAAACGATTTCGTGCACCATTTGCATAAAACAAGATAGCTACCGGCGGTGGTGGAGTGGTTAGCGTGCACTTAAACCTCAAGGTCCCAGGTTCGACTCCCGGGCAATAGGATTTTCTGTTTAAGGTACGGTCGTGTGAGTCTGATCACACTTCTCCTGTAATTTTCCAATTAATAGATTTTCGCGATGGCACTGGAAAATAAATGAACATTTCAAACTCATCGAAATTGAAACATTTTGCGAAAAAACGGACGAAATTAAAAATTACTTTTGAAGGCTAAATTCTATTATGAATGCTATTGGAAGCGATCAATGGAAAACGGAGATTGTCTTGCTTAGATTAAACGCTTGTAAATTGGAGATTGTGAAATAATTCTCTTAATAATTGCTCCGATGTAGAGCTATCAATGGAATTCGGAAATTAATTCTATAGTTTTGGACTTTCGATAGGAAAATATTCGTTCGTAGGGATCTCATTTATTTGCTCCAATGAACATTTATGTGTGAAAAGTTTAGAAATACGTAATGCGGGCGAATTCTACGTTCGGAGATCATCTGTTGGCGACTCTGAATCTCACAATTGGACCCAATCGGACCTCACAATTGGTTGCGATTAGAATACAAACTGGTCTTTTACATAAAAAGATAACATATTTACTGAGTTGCTCAATGGCAAAATCACAAACCAAAAGAGCAAGAGCATCATAAGGATGAGAATTAAATAGTTTCTGAAAAATGGCTGTTTACAAAGACGTCCATGTCTATACAAGTACCTTGCAAGTCGCCTTTAGGCGTGTGGCAGAGGGTGCATACACCATGACTCTATTTCGTCAATCGATTACTTTCGCGTATCGTTCGTGGAAAGAATGAGTTCTTGAATCGATTCGTTCTAGCATCTACTTCCCTGGTCCTCGCAGTATCAGAACGACTTCTGTAACATGAAGGACGCTTTATATCGGCTACACCATCTCCGAACGTGCTTTATCTGAACTTATCCAGTAAATTAATCATTATTTTAAATCCTCTAACTTTTAAGTTAGACGTTTTTCTCGCCGGTTGATTGGAAGTTATGTCTCATGTGCAGACGTATCCTTCTCCGCCAAAAATCTTCGCTGGGCCAGTCTCGCTTGGGCCCCATGGGGCGCCTTCCGTTCTTGGGCTCCCCTTCCATGAAGGGCTTTCCCCTACGCCCCGATTCCTGTTCTAAAATACTCCGTTATTCATTATCCACGGTAATAATTTTAACGAAGAGAATTCGTTAATTCCCTACAAATGTTTAAAATGCAGAGGGGCTACCGTGTAGCCAATGGTCAACGCATTCGACTTCAGTGAGACCTGTCCCGGGTTCGATTCCTGGTGGGGGTCTACGTGCGAAATGACCTAAGCTGTCGAAGCACTTTTAACAGTACTACTACTACTGCTACTAACATGTATAAATACACATTAAATATAGCAACTACAGTGTGTTACATAAAATACCATAGATTTAGTGGAATAGATGTAATAGAAATCTATGAAACGCCATTCGTTTAATACAGTATGCCTATATACGGCTTCGCCACTATATTTAGTGCAAGTACGAATGATAGAATAATCCATGGGATGGCTTTCTTTCATTTCGCGCCTCGTGTATCGGTCGAGGAATTGACAACGAGGGGTTAAGAGAAATTACTTTCGGGCGGAGGTTTTTCTTACCGCGGAGGAACTGTTGTCTCCTTACGTAGGCTTTTCCATTTGCACTCCCGCCTCATCTTCTTCGACTGAAATAAAAGAATCGATTTCTTTCTTACGTTTGCCGCGTCGGGAAGTACGGAAACAAAATAGGAGCGAAGAGGCGTGTTCCACCGTAACTGACCCTCTTCGTCCCTGACCACCGCCCACGCCGCTCCGCGTTGAGCCCCTTTAAAGCGCACCTCTGGGCCAACGAGATATTTTGGTGTGCATTCAAATGGGGAAAAGCCGCCAGAATTACTTTACTGTAAGTAATGTCTTGCCTTTACTTTTTGTGGAGAAAATAAAAGGTTTCTTTGCCGAAAATTGCCTGGTTTTACTTCGATTGGGCTTAAATTATTCCTCGTAGTTGCCAGAAAGAAAATTTAACATTTTTTAGTATAATTTGCCTATACGTTGAAATATACATTGCTGAAGAGAAACGTCATATAAATAAAAATGTCTGTCCTTCTCCCTCTCAGAAACAGATCTAAAACAAACTTCGTTCTTTTCCTACGAGGATGAAAGCCCCACAATATTCCTATCTCTGAGATGGCTCGGGTTCGAACCCATTTCACGTTTCCATGAGAAATGCACGGCAAGTTTGTTTTCATGCTTTTCACTCTTTGGTTCTTTTGCAAAATTAAATTAGAAATAATAGCCCTGCGAAATCGATACTAATGTCAAAAGAAAGGAAAATGATCATAGATTATTTTCGTTGTGAAGTATTGATGTAGATTTGCTTGAAATATTGATGTAGATTCGCTTTTGCGAGAATTTTGCTAAAATATACCGAAACTTTATGAAATTTTGCTGCAATAAAGACGTGAGATTGATCAGAATTACTTATGCCGGTTGCCAGTTCCGCCCAATATAGCAGCGATTCTCTCCGAGGCATTTATTAGTATAGGAGAGCCTCTATTAATCCGACTAACCAAGGTTCCATACTATCCGAGGTACATATCTGAATAAACGAAAATAAAAATGTGTTTTTTATGATTTATTTTTAGATTCCTTTGATCTCTTTATTATCGTTCCTTAAACTTCCTTTCACCACCAATACGATTGTAATTCGTCTGTTTTCCCGATTTACAACGAACACTCTCACGGACGGCGGCAAAGGAACGCAAGCTAACCGTAAATCGAACGTAATTTTGGTATCTTCGAGAAAAATTCGTTCACGAGAGTTTCTTGACTTACCTATTTTCCCGGATTTAGATATTTGTCTCATTTGTATATCTTAGATTGGAACGTATATTTCATGGCAACTTTCTCTTAATTAGATGGCACGCTCGGCTCTATCTGCAAAGCGTCATTCGCTCTACTGATTTATATATTTATAGGTTGGAATAATGGTGAGAAGGCAAATGTGATTTAACGGTAGAAATGAAAAGGCATTTATAAGAGAAGGAAATGGTGGGGAAGGACACACGAACCCACCGACGAGAACAAAACACTAGTTGATGAATCTTAGATTGAATTATTTCGCCAATTCATCGCTAAGTGACCGGAAAACAGTAGCTGGAAACGCGTGTCTCACGGATCGAACGCTTATCTCTTCGAAGTGGTTTTCTTTCGTTTGTGATTGATCCCGTTCACACTAAGCAATCACCGCCGTATTCTACCTTCGTATTCCTCGATAGATTTTCTCCATCGAGATCATTTTACACAGAGAATTTGACGACGTTTATTTTTCTTATCGAGTTCAAATTCTCACTGTAATTCATTCGCCGTTCGCCGATTACCAAGTTAGTGAAAATAAATTCAATGCGCTTAAAAAATCGTCGTTAATTTGAGTTTTCGCGTTCTGTCGCGAAGAAGCTTGTATTGTATTGTTTGGTCACAAAAACTGTCGAAGTGTGCATCACAGCCTCTGACATTGCGCAGTTAGACTATTTCTGGTTTATCTTGCCACTGTAACAACGAATTTTAGCGCTTTTACGATTTGAATAGCGTTAATTTACTTGTTTCCTAAGTTTGATTAAAGTTTCTCTAAGAAACGCACTCGAGCTTAGTACTCATTTACGATGAAATGTTCTTATCGATAATTCTGAAGTTGGTTTCTTCGATGGCCATGGTAAAAAATTTCAATAATTCGTTCATGAAATCTTAATAGCAGAATTTTTGTCCTTAAATCGATTGCAATGCTCCTTTTACTTAGTAGCCTTTTATCTCTTTTGAAAGTCTGCGTAGCGCCAAATTTTCAGATTGACAACTCTAATTGGCAATCGACGATATTACCCCTTAATGCAGGGATTTCGAAGCATAACAATGATTTTGAAAATAAATATAAGTTTGCTTCTCCCATGTATTCAAATCGGAGTTCCACCCATACGGACACCGATAATCCGAAATTTCGGTAAATTATAACGGAATTTTCGGAAAATGTAAAATGTAGTTTTTGGCTGATTTTTAGGGACAAAAGGAACATAGAAAAATCACTCTTTAACTAACTTTTACTACAGCATAGTACGAAACTACCGTTGATAATTTACTGTCTACTGTATTAATATAAAAAATATATAGGCTACGCTACAAAACTAAAAATCATTGGTAGGGAAAGAGGTAACTTAGGACGTGAAGGCGTGCACATAGGGAAAATCCCAAGGAATAACGGACATGAAAAAAGAGTGGCAGTACTCGGACCTGGAATCTTCCACTTTCTGGGTAGATGCTTTTACCAATAAAGGTGCCATTGCCTGCAAAGTGTCCCAAAACGGCTTTAGAATATGTTCTGGCTCGATATCTTAATTGGTTGAAGCATTTGTCCGGAAATCGGAAGAATCCAGGTTCGAGTCCTGGTCCCGTAAGACTTTTTCATGTCCGTTTTTCCTTGGGATTTCTAAAAGTCATTATTATACTATACCCTGTAAAGTACAGAAGTGTATACAGTATTTTATCAATGTACAAAATAATGCGATTTCAATGGATTTTTACTCTAATAGTGCAATTTTTCGGATAATCCGGAAATAATTTCGCATTCCGAGCAGTCCCAATTAGTTCAGATTATAAGTGTATTGACTTAAGCTTCTATGAAGTGAGTAGAGAGTATATTGGTTTATTTCAATGCAGTAAGGAACATTGTGCTCACTGGAGAATATTTGATAACTATTTATAGTTGTTACACTTGTTTGCTACTTACCTGCTTAGCTTCTTTACAGCTTTATTTGGGTATTGTTCACTTGATTATCAATTTTAGTCGGCTATTTATTGAGGGTTTGAGAGAGAATGTTGATTCGATGCACTGTTTTCAATTTTCATCATTCTTGACATTGTACGTGGATTAGGACGCGCCCCAGTTTTAGAAATATTGAAACTATTCCGAATTACACGAGCGAGGCGTCTGCGTTGGGCGACCATCTGTAGAATTCTAAGCGTATCGAAGAATCTCTTTTTCGCCGAGACTTTCTGCATCTCGTTTGAAGATCTCGAGCGCTCCCTTTGCAATATTTATCTTCTCTTTCTTTCCTCGAACGCCGTCTCCATCTTTATCTTTTATTTTTGTAATTACGGGAGAAATCGAAATCCGAATACCTGAATACTTCTCCGCAGCCGCTCTCATAATCTTGCAAAGAGAGCTTCTATAGTCTAGACTTGCCCCTCCTAGACGCCCTCCCCGCCTACGCCGCCCTTTCCTTCTTCCTTTTCTCCCCACCCTTTTATCATCCTCGGCTTTATTTTACAACTTTTTATTCCTCCCTTTTCCTCGCTATCAATTATTTTCCTCCTCCATTCCCCCTTATCCTTTCTCTCTCCTTTTCCATTATATTCATCTCCTCCTATTCCATTTCCCCGCTCCTTTAATTCCGAATAACTTCGCCTCTCAGACATGCAACACTCCCTTTATTTTAATATTCCTCTTCCGACCCTTTTCCCCGCTTTCTCCTTCCCCTTTTTTTCTTTTTATGCCATCGGATGAGGGTTTTTATCCTCCTATCCCATCTTTCCCTTCCTCCAAATCCCCCTTCTACGCCCTTCTCGTCCGTATTGATTTTCTCCTTTCTTGCCTCTCTTCTTATTCTTTTTGCCTCCCCCTTCCTCTTCTTATCCTAGGCTGCATTTCTCCCGCCTCGCCCTCCGCAATATAAGGATAAAAAAAGAATCTGCGAAAGAAGTTTGACCCAGAAACTGTGCAGAATCTTAGCTCACGTTATACTTATTTCCTCTTAATGCTTCCCGCGTGCTCTCTCCCGTCCCAACGCGAGTTGCATTAGGGCGATGCATAATGCGGAAGGAGAGATAGAGGCGGCCTTTTTTGGGGCAATTTATCGAGGAGCGAACGAGAGAGTTAAAAAAATGCAAATGATGAATGTAATAAGCGAATAAAGGGGAAGTTGAAATTTCCAAGATGGCGCGTCACTCCACCTTAATAATATTCCTCCTCCGCCAATTCATTCTCCTCTTCTCGTTTAGCCTCTTTTTATATCCGCGCCTCCGCCGCTGTGTACACTTCATCTCTCCCCTTTTATATTCTTTCCTTATCTCGCCGGCACCGGCTTCGACTCCCGTATTCTTGCGATCGCTCCCGATTACATGCACCTTCCGATTTTCGCTTCCCTCCATTCTTTTTCGTCCTTTTCCCTTCAAATTCCTCCGTATTTCCACGGTATACCTCGACGTACTCTTGTATTTTCGTCTCTTGCATTCGAATTGTGAAAGGACTTAAACGTCTGCTTCGAATGAATTCTGTTTTCTTCTCCACGTTTTTCCACCGTGCTTTAACTCCCGCAAGACGTTGTTGTCGTCGTTTATGTTTGCAGTCTTCGTTCGTATGGCCTTTGGTTGTCTGGATTTTGGAGTCTGCAAATGCTGAGGTCTACGCACTGGGACCGCGCGGCCTCTTCGCGGGGGAATCAAATTACCGGAGAGGGAAATACCGAATACATCTTTTTCCTCCGTCCCCTTGTTTAATCATTTCTTCGCCTCTTTTCTTGATCTCGCGTCGTTCCCGCTTTCACCTGCCCATCCCACGCACTTCTCTCTACACTTTTAAAAAAACCGCTTTTTTCTAAAAGTTTTGAGCTTTCTCTCGCTTCCTCTGCGCTCTTTCGCCTCAGACGTCTTTCACCTGACACACTCTCTTTCCCTCCCTCACCGACCCCCTCACCCTTCGCTATCTCCTTTTTTACCCTATCTATCTCTACACATCCCCTCCATCCTTTCTTAGCCTCGCTCCCAGACTTCTTCTCCTCCCATATCTGCCCTATCTATCTTTCTCTCCAGCCATTTCTCTCTATCATTCTCAGACCACTCCCTCCTCGCGACTTTTTAGTCTCAACATATCCCATAATGTTGCCCTTTGTCTCCTTCCTTCGGAGACGCAACTTTTCCAAACTCTACCTTCGGCAAACTCCCTTATCCGTCCCTGTTTATCTTCCGACCTTCGAAAATGGCGGATCGATTCATTTCACGAATTTCTCATTCCATTTCAGCCGCGATCGGATACAAGCGCGACGAGATTGAATGAGATCGATAAAAGATAATTAAGGCATTTTTAGAAGCTTCTATAATTTCGGAGAGATTGCTTTGGATGGCCTTTTTTGAGGTTGATGGTGCCGGGATCGAACCCTCCTCAGAATGGAGGAGAAGCGAACCGTCTCTAATGGCGACCAGAGGCCTTGGAGAGGAGACGAACCAAACGCTCAATTCGCGCGAGTATTTTTCTCCGACGTGGGTGCCGTTTTCAACGAATAAGGATTTTTCCTCTCGATATTTTCCCTCAGAGAATCAGATATGGCTTTCTCATTTTGCTGTGGTGTCCGGAAGGAAAGGGATGGACGTTTGGTCGAGCGACTCTTTCGCCGACGGACGTGGGGTTGAAAACGGCTTAAAAAATTGAATTTTGTAACTCTTAGGTGAAATATATTGCTCGAGCGATCAACGCGGAGGGTGGTGCGCTGAAAAAAGAATAAGTTGCTGGCTCTGCGGAGCCAGACACCTGTCGGCGAAATGTCCGTCGGTGAAACGTCTGGTTGCCTTTATCTTCTCCCTCCGTTAAGATCTTAGGGTTGTCGGTTCAATTGTTTTGGCCGCATTTCTGCGTCTAATTGGTCTTTATAACATCAACGTCTACTGAGATGAGGTCCCCAACGGGAAATAAATCCCGATACCCCCTTTCTTCATTGGCAAGGACTTCTTCGGTCTTTATCGTAGAGAAGGAGTGGCATATCGCGTTGATCTTCGATTCCTAATAATCAAACTTCGGCCGGATTCTTTAAATTAGTCTTCATACATAGAATTTACTCCGTTGTAAACTGTTGCTGCTCTACAAGAAATGTATTACCACTGGACTCAGGAACCTGTTCATCAAATGGTATACCTTCGTTACTTAGGTCCCAAGTTCGTATACTTCCTGAAATTTAATGAGATATTTAATATGAAAAGGTTAATGACTTCTATAACGATTCTTTGTCAGCGATCGAAAACACCTGAAATCTTTCGAGACTTTAATTGTATTCCTTCCACCTTCTTTGCGTGTCATTAAGCCTCCATTGTATTGAAATACGTAAGGTAATTGTTAAAAAAATTTGTTTTTAGTAACGCGAGTATCTAAATAGTTTGTCGCGGACTACCAAATCTTCTTCAATGATCGTTGGGTCGATGCACTATGACCGTATTGTACTATATCGTAGAGGATAGATTTTGAATCAAAAGCAAAATCAAATTGAAAGGATTTTGAATCTATATCTGATATGGACATAATTTGATCAATCCAATAACCCGGACCGCGGCAACGACAAGTATTTCTTATTGACTCCGTCTCGGACTCAAAAGCGATGTTTCACTCGTTTATTCGGGTGATGATCGTTAACGACTGACAGAAGTGACGTCGCCAAAAGACGCTCGCGGTTGAAACAAAAGAAAAACGTTATCCAAGTCCGATGGTATTGTCCGCGGTTTCCGACGGGGAATCGAACCCGGGACCGTATCACCTAAATTCGCCCCTTTCTAGTCCCAAGAAGGATTATGGTGAAAGATGAGGCAAGATTAGACGGAGAAGACCGTAAGTAAAGCTTCTGTTTCCTAGGCGCCATCGTGAGTTATTTGCGAGGATTTTCGGAGCCTTCTCGGCGATAGCTTAGTGCTCCTGGAGGGACCAGGTGCGAACCCCGTTAAAAAGTCCCATTTTTTGCGCCCTCCTCGGAATTCGTAGACTCGGCTTTTGGGAGAGAAATATGGCGTCCAGCCGCAGCACCGATCTTCTTTTTTACTTCTCTCCTACAGACGCACTCCTTTCTAGGGCTTTCCTTTCCACTTACATGTTGCATCCTTTCGCCGTACTTTTCCTCAAATGCTCCATTTTCCACCTTCATTTCCACTCCTCTACCCTTCTCTCATATTTCTCCTCATTTATCTTCTGCCCTTATCTCTCGGCTCCATCTGGATTCTTAATTATCTTCCTTTCAATTTATTCCCTCGCTTTATTCCCCTCTTTCCATTCGTCTCTCCTTCATTCTCTTTTTTCCTTTCTATCCCACGCTCTCTGCTTTCGTCACTCGCCCTTCTTTTTCACTCGTCATGTCTTTCTCTTCCTATTTATATTTTCATTCACTTTCCTCTTTTCCCTCTCTCACTGTTCATTCCCTTCGCTTTTTTCGCCCATTTTCATCTTCGTTCTCTCTCCTTCCAATCCCATGGCTTGTCTCTGCTGTATCTCATCTTCATCTTATACTCCCATCTTTTGCTTTGCGTGTATTTCCATACATTTTGGTCCTTCCCTGTAAACATTAATTCGCTTTGCTTTAATTCCCTTTCCCTCCGCTTTACACTAATCATCCAACACTTCCTCCACTTCTCTCTTTCCCATAATCCTCTCCCCTTCGCTTTAAACTAAATACCCCATTTCGTGCATTCTCACATCCGCCCTTTCACATTCCCCTCCTTCCCCTCTCCCGCGCACACGTCATTTTTCTTCTCATTTTCCTCCTCAATTTCCTTTTCCTTCCTCCCCTCCGTTTCTTATCTTCCCCTTCCGTCCCTCTCTTTTAACCGCGACTGCACCGCAGGAAAAAAGAAGACGATTCTTCTTTTTTATTTCGGAGTTTACCCTGTGTGCTAGTTGCTTTGCGCTTTATTCTCCTTCGCACGGGCAATTTGCTTCTCCCGCCCCCGACGTCACAGCGCGTCCTTCCCCAAGGCAAACCCCCAAGAAGTAGTCCCCCGCCGCTGCATCTGCGTGTGTGTCTGTGTGTGTGTGTCCCATTCCCCCATATTTTTCCTCGCCGCTCGTCGATTTTTTTCTTCTCCTCTCTCTCTCTCCCCGCTCTTTTCTCGCTTCTACACACCCCGCCTTCCCCACTTTCTTTCTTATCGTTTCTTTTCCCGCAGCCGACACCTTTCCCGGTGTGATCGGACCCTGGGAGCACCGGCAGCTGCCGTCTTCGCTTCCCGCCGCCCTCCTGGACCAACCGCGCCATCTCTTGGATCTCAAGCCAATCCGGTTGTCGGCCGAGTCCGCCCTTATCCCATATCCCGGACAGGTAGAGTCCCTCGGGGCCCAGTTCCGGTGTCCCATCTGCAGAAACCTCTACCGCCACAAGACGTCCCTCCAGCGTCACCTGAGATACCAATGCGGCGTAGAACCGAAATTCCGTTGCCATCTATGCGACCGCCGCTTCAACTACAATTTCAGCCTGAAGAATCACATGGCGTCGCATCGGTCTGGAGACGCGCCCGGGGACGACCACTCGTCGTTGCCGTAGGCGTCTGCACGCGTGCCTTCCCTTGCGGCACGCAACCCCCCCCCCCTCCCCGGCGGAAAAAAGATGGAGTCGCTGCAGGCCGCGACCTACCTCTCGCAGACACACACCTGCCGATCCCACCCACGCATTGTCCATTGCGGAAGGCCGAGGAAAATTAAAAACGGTGGCGATGCTTGCGGAAAAAACAACTGACTTGCGATTTGCGCCTCTCGGGAAGTAAAAAAAAAAGAATTAAGATGGAGTGGTAGCGAATGAAACGTTAAAAGGTTCGTTTAAGCCTTGGTGTGGCGGCGTACAAATCGAAAAGAACGCACTCGAATCTGTCCCGACATCATTCCCGGGTTTAAAAACGCGCTCGTGCTTTCGCGTGTGAGCACGAGAGACTCGGCAGAACTCGGGAAAGAATTGTCGGAGTGGATTTCTTTTTTATCTCCGTTTGTTGTTATTCTCCACGGGCGTTCAGTCGAACGAAGCGCACGCCCTCTGTAAATACTTAGGAATGAGGTGATGCCTGGGGTTTTTACTTGTTGCATCGGTGCTGTCTTGTTTTTCTCTGTTTTAGACTTGTAACTATGCAGAAATGTAAGTTTGGAACGAAAAATAGAGAAAAATGCCAATAAATGTCGGGTCGACAGTCGTCGATTCCGCCTCAAAATGTTTCAGAGATTGTTTCATTTGAACCGCCTACCGTTCCATATTGGAATCGCTTTGATTCTCCCGTTAAAAGTATTCCAAAGTGCAGCGGTCGGCGGTCCAATTATCGCCCTACCCCTCCCTTTTCGGGCCCAGCGCTGTATTCAATGTAGTTTCTTCCATCTTCTTATCGCCTTCCTTTCCACGTTGAGCGTTTCTTTCATAAGCTTGAGTTATTGCCTTCGTCTTTCTCTCTCCCGCTAGATTTATTTTTTCTCCTTTTCCCCCTTGTGAGTTATCGACCTTTTTATTCCCTACCATATCTCCCTGCCCCCTCCTACGCCGTGGTGTGGGGAGAATGGGAGGTAGAAACATCAGGGTGTCGGCGGGGATAAAACGAGGAGACAAAGTAAATGCTTCCCAGCCTCTACGAAAATCAATAGTGGGGAAGTAGGAAGAAGGAGGCGAGACGGCGGCAGAGACACCCCCTCCTAACAACCCGCGGAGAGGCGTTTGGTGGTAGTTATTCGCCTTGCCGATGGCGCTAGCGTACAATGGTCCGTTTTTGAGTGCCTCTTCGTTCGAGTTACGATCTCTTCTTTTTTATCGCGTCTGTGCGATTTTTCGTGGCTCGCCTTGCGTGTTGAATGCCTCTCCCGCCAGAGGGCAGTATCTGTCTAGCCGCCTCAGAAAACTTAACCTTTGCCGCCTCTTTTATGAAACTCGAAATTTCGGAGCAGGGATCTCTCCGGGGCGGTGTTTTATTCCCACACTTTTTTAATGCCTCGATCGGGTCGATATCCTCCCGAGTGTTTTGGTTTGGGTTACTTTATGTAGGTACTTTAACTCATGGGGAAGCGAACATGAATATATCAAGTAGAGCGCTAGTGAAATTAGTGCTAGAAATTCTCGGTTTCCTTCTTTGAGATGTGCCTGAAATCTCCCTTCAGATTTCATTCATGCCTCATGTATTTACTTGAAGACTTTGGAAATGTACGCCGTCCAATTACTGGCGTACAAACTGAGGTTACCAGGCGTCATGCGGCCTCACTATCGTTTTTGCGCGCCTAGTTGCGGCTGGCAGATTTTGTCAGTCCTCTTTGCCGTTACGTAAAATATAAGTTAACATTTGTACTCATTCTTCTAAATTACAGACGTAAGTAAAACGGGTGTCGCCATGTTAGGTTGTTTTAATTTTGTTTTTCATTTTCACGAAAATTTGTCTTCCTTTCCCACCAAACATGCTCTCGCCGTCTTTGAGCGGAGTGTTTGTTTTAAATTCGTGAGCTAAATGCCTCGCCTCCCTTGATTCTTATTTCCCGTTAGACGGTAAATTGTATAATTTCGCCCTTCCAGAATTATATTGGTTGTTCAAGAATAAATAATTATAGTTTCAGGCCCATCATCGAAGCTATTATGACGTTATTTACGATTCCCATTGGTAAAGGCTGACCCTTGCTATGGGTTTATTTTAAACTTTGGAAAATTTCCTATGCTTGATAATGATTAAAAATTTGCAGAAATATTATATTCACTCAGGAAATGGGAGTTTTATTTTGAAAATTCGTTATAAAATGTCTTGAAAATACATGTAAAACATTGAAAATACATGTGTCCAACTACTGCAAGTTAACGCATACATTACATATCTGAACGACCATTTTCAGTATCAAATATACAAAAAAACTGAAATGAAATCAAAAGATTTAGATGACAGGTTTAATTGTGGGCTGCAATTTTGTGCACTTGTACTAAAGTATGGAATTGACTTGGTAAAAACGGCAGAACTTTAATATTTGTGAAAAAGTGAGGTATACCATATATGTTCCCTGTTTTACCTTGAAGTAAGAAAGGAATGTTAAGTGAAAATGTTGAACTTTCAGCAGATGCATGTTCGATTAACGTCTCTTTTATTTTCAAGTATTGTCACTATGTTTAGAATATTATGCTACTTTCAGATCTTAAGAATACATGTCTACAAGTAAACTGTACGCACAAATAAATTAACAGAATTTTAAGAATGCTCAGAAACAAATAAGTCAGTAAAAAATCGTTCATTAATCAATGAGAATGAAATTTACTGAGTAACATGAAGTAAACTGCATGCAACTTTAACAATAATGTTTGTTGCATAAATGTTTGGCTTATTTTCTTTGGAAAAGAATTATCCTTATCTACTCAAGATAGTGCTATAAGGATGGAAGCTAACTAGCCTAGTTAGTAAACTACTAATATAGTTGCGACCCTATACAATCACAAACAAATGTTTTCTGTGCTGCCCATTGATACAGGTAACCTTATCTGACTGGAATTTGCAATGGTGTACACCACTGTCTCTCTTCACACAGGCATTGTGACTCACTGTTGTTCTGCCACACAAGCAGTGATGCATGATACCTAAGTTTAAGGGGCAGTTCTCATGTACATTTGATAGGATTCTTCATATATATGCCTACAAAGGAAAAAAATTGTTTATGGTTTTTGTGCAAAATTAGGTAAAAAGTTAAACAGTTTTTAATAATTTCAAAACAATGTTAATGATGGGACAGATAGCAAAAATCGCTTCCAACACAAACCTATTTAATCTCGGGGATCTGCAAAGGTCAAAACTGTCTTGATTGTTTGCCATTAAGCATAAAGGTAATTTTAATTCAGATCATGTAAATAAAATTACTGCCGGAATTAATTGATCAAAATGAGTAATAGTAAAGAGATGGCTAGTCTATAAATCAGGTTTCATGTTTTTAATTTTGATCTTAAATATTAATATCTGCAGAATGAAATTATTTACTCATTAGTGTGAGGAGCATCTCAAAGTACCCAATATGAATTTTGATATTCACCTTTTGCTTTGTCTGGAGCATGTCTCTGATTAAGTTGGATTGCCAGTGTCATGTGATGGAGATTAGAAGGAAGGTACAGAAATTGAAAAACTGAATGAAAGCAGCTTGAGCATGGGCTTGTACAAGTCACAGGAAAGTGTAGAGGTATATGAATTACTCTATTCCCTTAAGTTCAATAAAATAAATCCACGAATTTGTGACAAGTATAACATTTAAGCATTTAAAATATTGTTTCTTTAAAATTGAACTGTACCAACTCCTTGGTATCTTGGGTGCTCGTTTCAAAATTACAATTATACCAATATAGTACTAATGAATGAAAAACAAGGAAGAATTTATCTCAATTGAAGGCATCATATCATTGATTCTGAATTTCAATACAGACCTATATTTAGTTGAGAATTCAGAAATCATTATTAGTGGACTATTTCAAGAATGTATATCCTAGATGTAAGAAAATGCTTACACATACATAAGAATGTTTAATTATTTTATTCTGTGTGCAAAATTCAGGAAACTGCATAAAGAATATTTACTTCAGTTTTTTAGAACAGAAAAACATCTTTAACACCAAAGTAGAAATCTCTACACACTTGGAGCCCATTTACACTTACTGTGAGTGTTTAATCATAGTCACGTCCATTTCCTTTAAATTTTAATTATAATAT
>KZ308952.1:86028-96648 GCA_000376725.2 Ladona fulva
TGTGGCAGAAAGACACTAAGGGCAAAATCAAGACATATCAAACAAATCATTATACATTGTTGCAATGAAACAAAAATCAACTAATTACATGATACAGTTTACAATGATATAATATATGTTCAAGTTTAAATTACAGTATACAATTGTATTACAGTGTCAGAAGATACACATAATATAAATATTTAAATTGGTGTCAACTCCATGCATTCCTTATACTATTTGGTAGGGAAATCCAAAGATTAATGGCAGAGACAATAATGCATTAATCAGTCTAATATATTAAATCATGCTCAATCAAGTCTTAATTTAGCAATCTCATGGTCCAAATATCAAAATTGAAAAAGCAACTGCCAGAAAATGCTTGGCTGTAAGTAATTTTTCAACGAATGATTTTTTATAATGAATTTTTGTTTATTAAGATTAAAAAATTGAAATAAAAAGATGAATCTCTATTACCCTTCCCTCATTTTATTTTTTTATTAAAATTCTGCATTATTTCCTTATGTTGGCTGGATGATTGAGATGAATTCTCACATGAGCTATTTAGGTCCTACATTTGCTATCTCATTTTGCCTTGGTGGTCTTCTGAAATATTAGAAATTGGTTTGCATTCACATCTCAATAGGCAGATCATTATGTTGGTGTAGTACTTATTTAATCTTTAAGAACATAAGTGCTTGATATAAGCCATTATACAGTTGAATCAATTTTACTCAAACCTGCTGTTAAATTTAAAATGAAGCTGACAACCAATGGAAATTAGTTCCTGGCTTCCTCTAGGGTCCTCTTGGTAAGAACTTAAGTTAGAAGATTTTTATACTCCAGCTTCCAAAGTTAAATGTTCTTATTACCTGCATGTCAGTAACCACCTTCAAATTTCTTGCTCTAAATTAGCAAAAATATCCAACTATAGATTTTAACTTGAGAATTTTTCTGAAGATTAAATCTTACTTATGGAATTACAGTTAAATAATTTCTTTGTCCAGGTGGTTCTTGACTTTTGACCTCTGCAACTTATGACCACTCCCACTAACTACCAATTTAATTTCATCTTTATGCGTGTGTGTATGTTTTCATTAAACTCAGAAACCAATAACCCCATAACCTTCTACATTCCATAGTTTATGTAATTTCATCCATTTCTTTTTATAACACCTGTAGAATAGACAACATAAGAACCAAAAACGTATGTATGTTATAGTTTAGCAGTTTATTTTTGACCGAATTACTTGAATTATGTCTAAATCGACTTACAAACGGTCACTGAGAACATGACCAGTTAGTAAGTTGAGAACCACCTTCACTTGTCTAAGAAATGAAATTCTCGAAACTTTGTACAGCATTATTCTTATTTTGCATCATATCCTTACAGCAGATGGCTAACAAATTTTTGTTGTAACAAACCAGTTACATTCACTGACATATTTCACCTAATGATTCACTCAGCCGTGCTGTGGGTAGGAGAGACAACCACCTCAGGTGCCTCTTGTAGGGGACGCCTTGTGGAGCATTAAGGTTTTTCATTTTTTTATATTCAGTGTTTTATTTGAAAAAATATAATACGAATTTCAGTAAAAAGATGCTCATTACTCTCTTTATTTCTCTAATTATTTTGACTAAAAATAAAGAAAAATGACTCAGAGGTTTAAAAGTGCTCTGTAAGCTGTATGTAGGCAGGTGGAACTTGTGTTTGTAGACAAACAGGAAGCTCCAGATTGCCAATTTCTGTCTCCCAGAAATCATATATGGAGTATCCCGTTCGCCTCTAAATATGAGTTCCGGCTGCCAATATATGGCTTATGGAGTGTTTTTAAACCTCTTCCAACTTTCTTTTCTTTCAAGAAAAGTGATTTTTGAATAAAGGTGGTGTATGACATCTTGCATCAGGCAGCAAAATGTCTCAGCCCAACCCTAAATGCACTGCACATTGGAATCTTTTTTTCTTAATAACCCACTATACTTGGAATATTAAATCTTCAACTTGTGACTTTTCCTCCATATTCAGGTTTACTCAAGGAAATGATTGCAATCTATCATTGAAACTTAAGATAACATTCTAGAAATTTCTTTAAGAATAGTAGCATGATTGTCCTTAGCTATGCAAACATTTTGATTTCACTGTTTTCCTCAAAATATTAAGGGAAATTTTATTTGCCTTGAAATATTTGAATTTTTATATCTTATTTTCCTGTGTTCATGAATGAGTTTTAACTATCTAAAGTATTGCTTTTTATGTAGTTAATTTATTATGTTTGTAGATTCACATTAGTTGGTGAATGATTTTTCCATTTTTAGTATTTAGAGGAATGTATCAGGTATAATGAGCGTTATTCAAGGTATGTTTAAACATTTTTCTTTTGGCCACTATAGGAAGGAGTGCATTGCTGAAAGGACTTGTTCCAAAGGACCGACGAGTTCTGCCCAGGTTTCCTGCAGGTGCTCTGCCATTTGGTCCGCTTCCATTGCTGCCAGGGCCTCCTTTTGTTTGTCACCGCTGTGGCCGCCTCTATACGCACAAGTGCAACCTCATGCGCCATCTCCGTCTTGAATGTGGAGTAGGCCCCCGCTTTGAATGCATATGGTGTGCCAAAAAGTTCAAACATCGCCACCACCTGCGCGATCACCATCGCACTCATTTCCACCAGTCCGTTGCTCCTCCACCAGTGATGATTACGTCGGCATCTTCTCCCCCACCTTCAACCACTGGACCAGCCACTTCCTCCACTAATACGGCCACTTCCATCACCACCACCTCTCCTGCTTCCATCCCGCCAATCCGAGACTGAGCCGTGGTCATCCTCTAAGAACGCTGTTGGCTCTGCCAAAAATTCCCTTTATTTTGACCTAATGGGCTGTTATCCTCTCTGTAAACCGCTTAACACTGTTGTGTATCAGGCTCTTCTGGTAGTTAAAGACTCCACGGGTAAAATATGTATACAAGAGTCTCGGCTACCTCCACGGACACTTGTGAATGATGGTTGCAAATCGAAAGTGTTTTCTTTTACAGTTTAAGGAAAGTTTGCCTGATTTTTTCAGCAGGCAACAAACATTGACATATTTTAAAGAAATATAGATTTGTCATATTTTTTATTTTCAAATGCTGACAAACACGATATACCTCTCTTGAACAACCCATATTTGGGTTTGTTTTGTTGCTTTCTCCGTCCATTATCATCCGTATCCACTGGTAATTGGCAATGGATTGTACTTGTCGAACCAAGGTGCTGTTGCTATTATAGTCTCATGGGGATAAACAGAGGTCTTGGGTCTCATCATTCAAACCTCCTCTTCTCCTGTCAACATTTAAGGCAGACCAGGTTTGTTATTGATTGTTTCACAAGGAACAAAACTGATGAATTATCTCCTTGAAATCTTGATGTAAGGTTTATTGATGTGTCATGGCTCGCAAGCAGTTTTCCATCAAGAGCATGCTTTCAAGGAACCATGTATGCCACAGACTACTTCCAGAAAATATTTAATTTAATTTTGAAACATTTCCCTTGTTTGCGATTAATTTAATCTTTGATTTTTACTTTTAATTTTTGTTTTATAAATTCAACAACAGAAGCACTTTAAGAGACTGTTAAAAACTTTTTGCTGCATCAGATTTCTAATATGAAGAAAGATTAAGTTAACTGATTTTACCAAATCTCAGGGAGAAATTTTGTTGTTTATACTTATCCTACCATGAAAGAGTAAATCATTCTGTAATTTCTGAAGAAGATATGTTTTGCATAAACGTTGAATTATAAAATATTCACATTCCCATGGAAATTGGATACATGTGAAGATGTAATAACTAGCAGCAGGTGAAGCCTTCTTTGCAATTAACTGCATAGAGTACATTTGAAGAAGAACAAAATTCCATATTTTATTGTAATATGTGCTACCAGTTTCAAGGCATCATTATTAAAGAATAAGTGAAGTACAAAATGTATGTAGTTGTGTGTATATATAAAACCACAGCCAATTCTTTGACTAATGGTGAGACTGAGATTTGAAACTGGTTCGTAAAGTATAGCATTTTACTTGTTTCCAAAGTTGTTAAGTTTTTTTTGAGATAGAGACTTTTAAGTTTTTTAACAGTCCAGTTCACTGCTGAAAAGTAGTCTGTGATGAACAAGGTTCCCTGCATAAGTCATGACCAGTGCATTGTGGGAAAAATATGAAAAAGAGGATGGCCTCAAGGCTAGATGTACCCCATTGACTTGGGTAGAAAAATTCAGGGAATGAATCAAATCAATCCTTCTATTACAAGACTGTAGAATATATACCTCTTACTATGTACCTTAATTATTCACTACAACCATAGTGCCAAAAATCAGAAATCTAGTCTATATATATTTTGTCATGGGGAACAACTGGTGTACTCATATAAATGTACAGAAGTTGAATAATACCTTATATGTATGTGCACCAAAGGGTTTTTGTTCCTTTGAAAGATATACTTTTAAAGAATTTTCATAACTATTTCTGACATCATGTTTTAAGTTGTGAAAGAAGTTTTTACTGAACAGTTATTGGATGATAGTCAATACTTGGAGTTCAGCATTGTTAAGTGTTACTTCCACTTTATCTTTGCTCAATATTCTCTTCTTCCAAAGCTCTACTTACCATGTGTAGCTGTTATTTGTGGTTGTGTAGTCTTTAAGTATTAACTTAAATATCACTGGAAACCATTGATGATTTCGAATGGTCTTGTGATCCAGTATTTTGGATTTCAAGAATGCTGGGTATGTAAGTGTGCTAAACAAGTTTTCCTCAAGAAGTAATATTTTTACTGGATAATCTTTGAAAGTTCCTTTTTTTAATCTTTTTTGTTACACATGTGATTTTCAACAGTATATTTTCAACAAAGCTCAATATTTTTACCTCTGACATATTTATGTGCCAAACTCTCCTCACCCATTGTCAGAAGAGGTAAAGATGAACATGTAAATATTGAAATTTTCTAGTTGAATTGTGACATGTTTATGTTGTAATTATTTATTCATGACTCGCCATTGTTAGTTGAGATTTGCTCATGACATCCATACACAGCCACTGTCAGAACAAAACGTCATGTTCATCCTCAGGATGATTCCATCATGTTCCAGTTTTTCCTTTGATTGAAGTCCTCTGTGTCAGCCTCTGAGTTTGGGTCGGAGGACCAAAAAGATACTCAATTTTTTTCTAAAAACTTTGTGCCAAATGTTGCTCTACTTGTAATTGTTGATTCAACAGAATGTATTGGAGTAATCAGAAGTATTTATGGTAGTCAGTAGTGATGTTCAGCATGTTTTGTATAATGTATGTATGTGTGTCAATTTGGGTATGTGGAAATTAAATTGCTTGCCTTTTGTGAGGATCGGCAAATTAGTAAAAAAGTGAAATATAATGCAAGCGAATAGGAGCTATAAATATGTAAGTATTGGAATCTTATTACAAGTAAATTTAACGATTTTTGTATAAAGTTCATCAAATATTTTTTAAAAGTTATAATCAGCTAAGACTTCAGATTCTCTTAATTATTCCTCAACAGCAGACAAATGTTGTTTCTCAGGTTTTCATGACATACCTCAGTTTAACACTTGTGATAGGTGATATCTTCGAACAATAGGAAGGTTAAGACATTGTTAAGGATGAGAAGTACATCAATGTGATATGTACTTGAGAAAAACAAATGCCTAATGAATGATGATAGATACACTAAAGCTTTTTAGGCAACAAGTCATTAATATACGAGTCTCTCTAGCTTTAAAAGCATCAATTAGTCTACTTTTACTCCCAGAGAGTGGAGAGCACTATTGTTGAGTGGAAGCGTCATTTTTACTTTGTTCAAAGAATATTTCTCTTAGATTGTATGTTTTCAGAAACAGACTATTTTGTTATTTTTATTTTTGTAACGCTTTGAATTTACTCTTAATCACATCCAATGCCATTGATTTTGTGATGAAAATTGTAGTTTGTAGCATAAGTTATTTAAGTTATTTATTTGTTTTAAACAATTATTTAAATCATTTTGATTTTAATGTAACAGTCAACCCATTTTTTTCTGTGAAAAATTTTTGTTATTTATTGTTAAGTGTTTTAAAGGAGACGTGCTGCATCAGACCTGTGGTGTTCTTTCATGGCGAAGAGGAATTCTCGTAGATATCAGTTCATGATAATTTTGTATGTTACCAATTTCTAATGAGCCAAGATTGCTAATATATTTTATGCAGGTCAATTTTTGTTGCGAGTGTAGATGAAAGTCAGTTGATTAGTGTGTGGCAAATGCCTTTGTGATGTCAATTTTCGTTACTGTTAAGTCTGACTTTCATGACATGTTTTTGTGGTTTTTTGATGTGAGGCTTAATTGTCTCTTTCTATTTGATTGAGATATTTTTACTGATGTAATGTGTATCTATGTATGTAACGTGCCAACTTTACCTTCCTCAATTTTAAGACTGAATATTTACTCACCACAGATTACTATATCCAAAATCCAAACAGACTGTTGACAAAGATATTATTGTAAGTTTGTTGCGAGGCTGTAAAAGTGAGAGGGTGTATTGTTTGTTTCATGCATTGTGCCCTCTCACAAGTCAATAGTCTTTTGGAAATCAGTTACCTCTTCCAGTTGTTACTAATGTTTGTTCCTTCCCACTGTTACCACTTCAGCAAATAGATATATGTTTATGGCCTATTTATTACACCCAGAGCTATTATATAAAATACAAAGAATGATAAAACCCCAGATCTGTATTACATGTTGATACAAGATATTTTTGGCTTTACCAAAATACTTGTATAGACTTCCAGTTCAATGTTGTTGACCATGTTAATTTGCAATAACTGCTCTCAGGAATTTTCTCTATCTTCTTAGATGTGTACTTGGATTGTATGTAGGTAAGTTTAAAGAAATTCCCTTCATATCCAATTTACATGTGTCTTATGTATACGCATCTGATTTGAATTGGATTTTACATATTTATATAATCTAGAAGCATTTCTCTTTTAAAAAAGAAAACGATGAATTGAAGCAAGCTAGCAGACTGATCCTTTTTCTCTGTTACAGTTGTCAGGGTTTCATTTTTCTTTTCAGAACTCTCAGAAATACTTTCAGTAGTAGTCATCCTTTATACAGCTGTACTTTTCTGTCGAGTTTTACAAAAGTATTGCTTCCCTTGATACGCATATCATGTTTGTTTATATTAATAAAGAAATCAGCCAGTTTATATCTAAACTGTGCCTGTCTTGATTATAATTTGGTCAAATTTTCTCATTTAAATTCATTGTGAAATGCAAATTTTAAGTGACTACAATTCTTTTCCATCAAGATTTTCCAAGATTGATGTAATCAATGTTTCATCTGTGGAAAGTTGAAATTTGGTTGCTTTTTAGATACTAGAATCCATCAATGTAAAGCTATGTTCAATAAAAATAGTGTTTAACACTAGCCTCTTGTTTTATTTTGGTGATTTGACTTCATCATCTGTGTATTTTTACCTCTTCTCATTATTTATCATTTCTACTCATCAATTTTAACGGAGAAAATATTGCAAAATGCATTATTTTTCATAAATTATGATATGAAGAAGGATTCCTCTGCAATATTTCAGCAGGATTGGGTATTCATCGCCAAACAGAGCTCATTTATGAACAGAATTTGTAACCTTTTTTTAAATTATTTTTTGTGAGTCAAATGCTCAATAGAACTCTCTAATTTACTATTTGGCCTATCTAAGACCTTATGGAACATTAATTTATAAGAAAAAATGTTTGAAAGCGAAGAAAAAAATGCTAGAGGGAAAATAGAAGAATGTTGGTGGAAGAAACTCAAGCACCTCACATATCAACCAATCAATCAAAGTTCTGAGTCATATAATTTAATCTCCTCTGTTTTTTACTTTGTTTTGTTTTGCAAATAAATACAATCAATAATTATGAAACACATCATAAGACAGACTAAGGTAACTAATCTGAGAGTATGTATAGATCATTCATAAGGTGCTGAAATACCTTTTAACTTAGGCAAAAATTGAAATGGCATAAAGCAACCTTGCTACAGAGAAAAGCTATGCCACTGTAATTTTAAAGTTTATTTCAAAATCGTAATCATTTGAATCCAACTCCAATGCAATGGTCTGACCAATTCTAATTATGGTAAATAATCCTAATCAGATCTCCAATCTTAAAACGTCATAAAATCTAGAGCTTTTGGGTGGCAATGCTTTCTTTAAAATGTAGCAGCCATTATAATTCCAATATAGGATTATTATCTCTGAATGAAATCTCAAATTAAGTAGGAAATCGTGGTCCAATCACCCAAAGCGACAAATATTGAATTGGGTATAAACATTTGAAAAATTATATATTGTAAATTTAGTTATTTCATGCACAGTATAAGGGAAAATAAAAGTTGTATTTCTTAAGGAATTGTTCAGACAGCAAAAATGTAAAATTCACTGACATTGGCAATTTTTTGTGGAAATACTCCATTATTGAAGGAAAAGAGACTACTTTTTCCATAAGATTCTATTGTAGACGACCAGGTTTCGACGACCTGATGATCGTGATCACTTGCTGAAACCTGGTCATGTCTACAATAAAATCCTGTGGAAAAAGTACAGTCTCTTTTCCTTCTAACAACAGATATGTGTTTGTAAATTACTCATAGTGTCCATTTGAAGATAGTCAGCAGCCAATTTTTTATTCTTTATTTGCCACCAGACATGTGATCTTCTTTCACTTCAGCTGCTACTAATGTAATAAAATATTATTATTATCACCATTTTCTTTTATTCCCAAAGCAAATGGCATCCTTCTATTTAAGATGTCATACTCCAAGCTCAGCCAGCTTATTCTAGAATAAGAATTATTGAGAAAGTGAGAGGATGAATGAGCTCATTCATCCTCTCACTTTCTCAACATGTACCGCCTTTATCACTCTGTGTTTGTCCATCGCAGTTATGCATCCTTACTAACATAAATGAACCCTCTTTCTTAGTGGTCTGGTGAACATTTCTTTAGTCCAAATTCATCCTTTACCCTGTAATTATTGACTCTTACCCTTTTTTCTGCATTGTATCTTCCATTAATCCAATCATCTGCATTTAATCATAAGATTCCTTTGACCATCTTAAGTACTACTCTCATATAAAGGTAATGATTACGCTAATTATTTTTTTTTCAAGAGAAGCCTGTATTCTTAAACAAAAATATATTTGTATGAAATACACTCATCCTAATGTTTACAATTTGATTCTTTTAGAGCAGTGCTATCCAACCTTTTTTTTACCCACCAATGGCCCAATAACTTGATTAAGCTTACAGATGTAATCATACAAAAAGTATTTTTAAGAATAATCATGTTGATCAATGTTATAAATTTACATAATAATGCCAAACATGGTTGTGTTAATTGGCATCTCTGAAAAGTTCAAGTGTAATTTTCTGAAATACTGTCTTCCAAAGAAATGGTATGCAAAAGTAAGTACAATATAATAAGAAGGATGAATTATAGAATTTTTACTTTGTTTTGTTTTGCAAATAAATACAATCAATAATTATGAAACACATCATAAGACAGACTAAGGTAACTAATCTGAGAGTATGTATAGATCATTCATAAGGTGCTGAAATACCTTTTAACTTAGGCAAAAATTGAAATGGCATAAAGCAACCTTGCTACAGAGAAAAGCTATGCCACTGTAATTTTAAAGTTTATTTCAAAATCGTAATCATTTGAATCCAACTCCAATGCAATGGTCTGACCAATTCTAATTATGGTAAATAATCCTAATCAGATCTCCAATCTTAAAACGTCATAAAATCTAGAGCTTTTGGGTGGCAATGCTTTCTTTAAAATGTAGCAGCCATTATAATTCCAATATAGGATTATTATCTCTGAATGAAATCTCAAATTAAGTAGGAAATCGTGGTCCAATCACCCAAAGCGACAAATATTGAATTGGGTATAAACATTTGAAAAATTATATATTGTAAATTTAGTTATTTCATGCACAGTATAAGGGAAAATAAAAGTTGTATTTCTTAAGGAATTGTTCAGACAGCAAAAATGTAAAATTCACTGACATTGGCAATTTTTTGTGGAAATACTCCATTATTGAAGGAAAAGAGACTACTTTTTCCATAAGATTCTATTGTAGACGACCAGGTTTCGACGACCTGATGATCGTGATCACTTGCTGAAACCTGGTCATGTCTACAATAAAATCCTGTGGAAAAAGTACAGTCTCTTTTCCTTCTAACAACAGATATGTGTTTGTAAATTACTCATAGTGTCCATTTGAAGATAGTCAGCAGCCAATTTTTTATTCTTTATTTGCCACCAGACATGTGATCTTCTTTCACTTCAGCTGCTACTAATGTAATAAAATATTATTATTATCACCATTTTCTTTTATTCCCAAAGCAAATGGCATCCTTCTATTTAAGATGTCATACTCCAAGCTCAGCCAGCTTATTCTAGAATAAGAATTATTGAGAAAGTGAGAGGATGAATGAGCTCATTCATCCTCTCACTTTCTCAACATGTACCGCCTTTATCACTCTGTGTTTGTCCATCGCAGTTATGCATCCTTACTAACATAAATGAACCCTCTTTCTTAGTGGTCTGGTGAACATTTCTTTAGT
>KZ308952.1:96962-116489 GCA_000376725.2 Ladona fulva
CAATTATGAATTCATTTCAAGGGTACCAACTTCATAAGGCAGGGTTGCCAACCTTCGGAAAGTATCTCTGAATAGGTTGTCACGTCCTTGCTGTATTTATAAATAAAGAGATTTCCCGAGCACAGATTTTCTTTGTATACATTTTCGAAACTCTTTGGGAGCCAATATAAGTTTATAAACTATTAGGAAGCAGGGTGGCCAACTTCTCGGACTATCAACTGAAGGAAAATATCAGAGGTTTATGTCCAATAAGCAATTTATCATGGATTTATCGTGAGTGGACTTTTATTTTTTTCTACACGAAATCGCAGGTCTATCAATTCAAAGAATTATACTATCAACTTTTGAAAATTATTAGAATTCTAAAGAAGAAATTAAGAACCATAGCTTCAAGAAAAATCTTCCCTTCCCTCATCAAGACAAGACAAGACGAAAACCAAATGGGTAAAGCTTCCTTTTTTAGGGAGCATCTCCTATCAACTGGCTAATCTCCTTCCTCGGACATCGAGAGTGACTTTCTACACTCCATGGTGCCTCTCAAAAATCTTCTCAGAGGCAAAAGTCAAAAGAGAGACCTCTTCGCTCTACAGTACATACGCCCTTCAGTGTAACAACTGTGAAGGTCAGTATGTGGGTCAAAGTGGCCTCCCTCTAAAGACGAGGATTGCAGAAGACCGCCGCTGCTACCTCCTGGGGTCTCTGGGTTCTGCATTTGCAGACCACCTGCGTGGAGAAGGGCATTCAAGTTCCTTTGAAGGAAGACTGCTGCATCCATTGCAGAAAGGGGCTAAGAAGAATGCCATGGAAGCTATTGAAATAGTTTCTATGAAACAATTAATTAATATTTATGACCTCCCATACAGCTAAAAACCATGGACATGTTTAAAAATGGCTTATTTTCTGTCAAATTTACCTGAGGATGGCCGAGCTTAGGCCGAAACCGGTTGTACAATAAAAAATATTTTGTGGAAGTTACGAGGAACTGTGTATTTATTGAAACTTAAATAAATTTTACTGTTAAAAGTTGAATTGAAATTTAATTGGAGATTATATTTGTCTGTTGTACAGCTGGGGAATGACATGTCCATGATTTGTGAGTGAGGGAGGAGGGAATGAATTTTATTACTTTTATATTAATCGAAACCCTATGTGATGTAAAATAATCCCAAAGGTATATTTTTAAATCTCAGTTTTCTCCCAAATCAAAAGTTGCTCATCTTTCAAATTTCTCAATTGTTGTTAAAGGTCTCCATTATTTTAACAAAATACTTTACAAACCTATTTTTAAATCTAAGATCCAATTCAGATCAATTTCCTTTGAGTAAGTGTTAAAAAGGGGATGGGATAAGTTCATCTTTATTTTTGCAGGTTTTATATCTACATATTGGAAAATTTAATTCAAAGTAATTACTCTAACAACTCAAGTTGAGTTCCATAGATTAAACATAATACTATAGGCTCTAATTGGTGTTATTGAATTGTGTCAATTTTGCAAGAACTTAGATGAAGTAATAAAATAAGTATAAAATGCAAAGCTTTTTTTAACCCTTTTAGTGCGGCGGGCCGATATATCGGCTTTTGCCGCTCGGGCGAAAAGTGCGGCGGGCCGATATATCGGCTCTAGAAAAAAAATTTGTTCAACTTTATGACATTTAAATAAAAACATTTGTATTTCAGAAAACGTAAAAATATTTTTATTATTATTAACCAATTTAAGCTCATCAATTAAAAAAACGCATATAGATATGTAAACAAATAGCTTTATATTGTTTTTTCCCCTAATTGCTACATTTCATTAAAAAACCCTCCGCATTTCTCGCCAGTACCCCAGGAAGAAGGATAGCACTAAGAGGGTTAAATATCCCCTAAAGAAAACTGTCTCATTATTGGTAAATGAGTGTTATTACATGTTGACATAATTTCTTCAACAAAATTAAGTAGTTAAAATAGTTCTACAAAATAGTAATGATAGCACTTTGAAAAAAAAATTAATGCTGGTTTTGAGTTTTGCCAAAATTTTTGTATGTTAATTATCAATAATTGACAGACTTTTGCAATCAAACATCATGACTCTGATAAACTTAAATATTCTAATTATTTTTGGTTGGAATAAACAGATATTTTGTCAGTCAGTCTGCGATATATCATCAAGGGAAGATTTGGGTATATTTCAAAAGCTTTGCTCCACCAGATGAATCAATCTGGTGTGGACCAAACCTACTTGTCAACCAAATATAGCAGTCAAACTCACTTTTTTAAAACTGAAACTGATACAGCATGTTGATGACACTACCTTTCCTGGTCTTGATATTGATTCTGAACTCAACTGGAGAAAGCACATTAATAATATGAATAGAAAATAAAGTACATTTCTTTTCACCATAAGAAAGACAGAAACTCATATTGAGAAACTTCTATGTTTCTACTTCGCTATGTTCCATGCAAGGATTTCCTTCAAGGACAGCATCAATATCTGGGTTTCCCAAATGTGTTTATTATATATGTGTCCCCAAAAGAGGGGACTTATGTAAGCTTAGGTATCAGGAGCAGAACCAAGAGACCATTGCAAACCTTTTTTTAAAAAATTATGATTTTGGTAAGAACTGGGAATTGTTTTCAACCAATAAAGAGCTTTATAGCCTTAACACAAGAAACCTGCATGGTCTTTACTTAGTGCCAAGCAGACTAAATATTTATAATCAAGGTTCATATTTAATGGCTGTTAAATGCTATAACAAACTCCAAACAATATTAAATGTATAAATAATCTCAATTAAAAGTTTAAAAACCGATTGTATTGTGTGTTGCAGGTTTTGATTCGTTTTATTTTGTACTTTATTACTTTGCTATGTTTTCATAAATGCACCAAATCTCTTTGTAAACGGGTGACTTCCCATATATTGGTAAATAAATAAATAGATTTAAATCGTCAGTGTATGCAGTATTACTTGATAATTCTTATTATAATGTAAAGTATATTTAGTTATCATGCTATTTTAGTCATAAAATCTCTTAATAGATACATAGATAGTTGGTGATAACAGTTCTCTGAAAAAATATCAGTGCTTTGTAAGTACTTTCTCAGATGTAGGAAAATGATTGCATTCTTGTTAGTTCCTTATCAAGAGGAATCTTGAGAGGATTAATTGAGGATCCTCTACATAGAAGGGAGAGAGCATTGCTCTTACAAGAACTTGGAGATAATGTGCCAATGCCATCTGTAAGGGTACCTTTTCTGTAGGTAGAGAATGGGCATGGGATTTATTTGCACTTGTAAATAATCTACTCTGTAAAACTTGCTATAAAAGTAATCTTGAAGCCTTTGATGACTTGCCTTGAATTAGAGGTAGCTTAAGTTAAAAGTAGTCCTCTAATTATTGAATGATAAATTGAAGGTTGTTTCTTCAAATGTATGAGATAAGTTAAGGAAAAGATTGTGAATGAAATAATATGATAAGATGGGGCATATGTATGAGAGACAAAATCAAGGAGATGGAGGGTAATGATTAATTACTGGTTGGATGAATTAAAAAATCACAGAGTTAAAAGAGATAGATGTGAAAGGTATTCTATAAATTGCATACTGGAAAAGTTTTAGTGTTCTTAAATGGTAAATTTTGGTGTTGTGCAGTTTTATGCTTGGTAGAGGATGCACAGAACAAATATGCGCTCTTTTATAAGAAAGTGAAAAGTATGTTGCATATTTGTATGGAAATGATGTATGTTAAGGTAATGTTTGGTAAATTATGTAAAGTTTTAGTTGTGTGAAATAAATTATTGGTTAAGTAATTCAATGAAGACAGTTTATAGTAAAAGTAAAGCTAGTGCAAGGATGTAGGTGAGGAAATTGAGTGGTTCAAGATTTAAAAATTGAATATAAAAGGATATGAAATGGTTGATTTATGTACTTATGGATAAATTACTAAGAGAAGTCTTTGGAAATCTGACAGTTTTGATGTTTGGCACATGTGTGTTTCTTATATGAACAACAATACTTTGATTACGGAGAAGCTGCAAATTTTCACTTCCTTGGATATACATATAAATGCCTGAAGGAGCAGTATACCAGGGCAGATTAGATATTCCTCCATAAAGAATGTACAGGAAACTCAGATCCTATTTTGAGGTACTTCCCAATATGATGCCGCCTTGAAACCTGAGTAATAGTTACTGGACAAGATTCTCAAGGGTAATTTAAATGGATATCTACCACGATGATTGTGGGTTAGATGCATCTAGCAATCTTCTCTGAAGTTTTTGGCTTCAGTGTTTTCTCATTCAATATGTTAAACAGTGGCATTTGTGATATTTGCCAATGCTTTAGTTACTGATAAGTATAAGTATAATAAGTTATAAATAATTCTGCAAAACAGTTGAGGAGCTGCAAGGAGGATGCATTTGATGATTTCAAGATATATATTAGTGTTCTACCTTTCAGTATGTTCATGTGCCCTAATATTCCCTCGTCAATGCCATTTCTTTCACACCCTGGAAACTTACCCCACCCTTTATGTCATCTAACAACTTTTGTTGATGTCTTCCCCTTTTCCCTGCTATTCTACCCTCAAATGCTTGGTTTTTAGATGTAGAAGAATTTTAAAAACTGTTAATTTTTAAGAGGCTTATACATTACATATCATCAAAAAAGCTGTTGAAATTGTTACTGCGTATACACGTAAGTTAGAAAAATATATTATTCACTCTTTAATTTTTCTTTCTTTTGACAGAAGAATTTTCACCACCAAAAAATGTCAATCCTTAAGAATTTCTGAAGGAAAATTATTAGCATCAGTAAATTAAGATTTCAAACTGAAAAATTGAAGAAATTCTGTGGTCCAATTTTCAATGGTGCAAATCTGAATAATTAGCCCAAGTTACTCTCTTTATCTTCCGAATAGTCTAAGTAACCAGATTATAAACTTGTAATAGAGAACAAGTAAATGGTCATGTATAAATAATCAATTTAACATTAATACTGTTTTCAACAATTATATCACAATTATTAACATAGACTATTCTTATATCCATTTGCACTAGCAAAAGAATCCATCCCTGTTTAAAAAGCCCACTCCAAACACATGCTTGCTGATGTAGCATTTACTCAAATTCAATCAAAATGCATTATCTTGGAGTTCAAAAATGACCATTCAATATAGCTTTTACTACAAACAAGGAGGATAGAATTGATGCATGTAAATAAATGATAGCTACATTTTTTAACACAAAATGTATATTTTCCTAGAGTTAAAGTAAGTCATTAAAAATATGGTACCATCAAAGATTAGTAATTACTTAATATCAAATAATGATAGGATTGACCTTGTTCCAATCTCTTTTTATGAACATCTTATTTACTTATGAATAATCTGGTGTTTTCCCAATGAGGATGATGCAGAATGCAAGTTTTCTTGGGATATCAGCCGGGTTTCTGCTTCAAAGTTCATCAACATTTTGGCGCCTACCTCTGGCACCATCATAGTGCATGTCACTTTATCATAATGGTGCCAGAGAAAGGCACCGAAATGTCAATGAACTTCGAAGCAGTGACCTTGCTGATATCCTGAGAAAACTTGCATCCTGCATCTCACCTACTTACAGTGTGTCACAGTTTGATAGGTGCAAGGCTGTAAAACAAAATTCCTAGAGATCAATGTGTCTCCATCTCTATTTTAACCCAATCTGAAAATCTGCACTGTAGGAAATTGTATTATTCAGTTGATGAGTGTTTAAATAACAATATTTGAAATGTAATTTTATTTTCTCTTTTCTTAAGGATGTTCTATGTATACATATTTTCTTTGATAAAGCTTATATCCTCCATGTATCCTGAACTAAAGAAACTTACAAGGAAATGGGTTAGATGACTTGGCACGATAAGTCGTGCATCTCGGAAAATTCCTTATTTTTGTTTTGATTCTGTATCTGAATCATGGTAAATTGATTATTCACCTTAAAGTAGGACTACCAGCTCTCAAACCCTAAAAATGAGGACATTTGAATCGAAAAATTATGGCTTTTGAGGACAATATCTTTGCCATACAAATGATTACTACTCTTATTATACTTTGGAAACAACTTTTACCATTGGTAACAGTTTGTTATGATTGTTATCAATAATAATTGGCAAGCTTGTTGAACTGGTTAAGTTTTGCAGCATTTTAATTAGGAAGATTCACTAGCACAAATCTTATCTTGACTTTGCCCACATTTAATGCAACTTTCAAGGATGAGGTATTCTTATATACATGTATCGTTTCAGTTAATAAATTATGTTATTTTCACTATCCTCTGTTTTGTAACTTATCTCTCTTTCATTATTTTCTACACCTATCACAGGTTCCTCCCTTTCTCTTTGTTGGTGATTTCCTGCAGTGAAAATATTTTTTCTGTGATTAAAATTATCAGTCTTTTTTCACTCCACAAAATCATTCTTTCTTATTTCTTTTTTATTGCCCATTTACTTGTAAAAACACCAGATATATTTAAGTTTATATTGATGTTTAAGAAGCTGAATTTTGTATTATGAATTACATTCTGACAAGGATAGCATGGAAGATGGGACTTTTTTTGTCTCAATTCTATGCAATAAAAACGTGTTGAATAATGGTAAAAGGTTTCAGTCAAGGCACACTAATCTGCTGAGGCATACCAGTTGGGAAACAAAGGGTACGCTTTATGATGGAAACTTAAGTATAAAGAAATTTTGATTACTTTTATCAAATTCCTTGTGATTTCAAATCAATAACCCTGTTTTATTGCCTGTTACACCTGCTTCAATTTTACACCAGTCCTTGGGACGTTTTTCATTGAAAAAAATTCTCAAAACTTGCATCTGGGATAATTAAGCAGTTTTTTTGGGATCATAAGTTTCTGTCTCTCTTGTAGTATTGATGTAGTATAACAGTTAAGGATCATCCTTGGCATTAAAAGACTTTGCTCCTCTGAATATATTATTACATTATTGGGCTCTAGCGGAACAAATAATCAGGGAATAATTCTAGGAACTTATTCAGAAAGTATGTAGATATAATTTCATTCACCTAAGCTGTAAGCATTTCCTGTGTTTTTGTTGTAATATGGTTAGAGAAAGTGAGAGATGTGTTTCATTTGAAAACGTATGAAAGGGCGCTGTTCAGTGGTGTATAAAGGTGGATTTGCTATGCCTAATTAAGATATCAACAGAAGCAGAGAGTATCAAATAATGAATCGGTATCGTTATATCCAGGGTAAGATGATGGAAAATATATCTTCTGCAGATGTAATGATGATAGCACATGTGATATAATTTTATTGCGAATTATTTTTCTCAGTAAACTAAACGATAAAAATTAATTTTATAACCTACATGACCAGAAGCGGGTATAAATCGGCGGGTTTCGAAGCTATAACAACTAGCGTACTCAGCGTTGAAATTTTGAACCACAAAAGAAAATTGACTGTCGGGATGCGCACTTGCGTCTGGGACCCTTCACTTATGAATGGATTTTCTGTTGGTTTAATTTTTCCTGGTTTTAACCTTCTACATAATACTTTTGATGTTCATATGAATGAAAATGAAAGATTGATGTTTAAGTAGTTTAGGTGAGTCCGTTTTAAACATTTCAAGTGATCTATTGTGTACCTCACATTAAGTTTAATCCAGTCGTTTCGGAGTAGCTAAATATTTTTCTTGTATCTTTCGCTCGAAAATTTCTGCTTATTTATGCAGAATATTGTGATATAAACTGTGAAAGGCAATCATTTTTTGTAGACTTGACTTTTAGAGTTATGGCTTAATCCAAAACCCAAGAATTTTAGGTGCGACATGAGTTCTGTTTTTTGTTTACTGAAGTCAATCATTTTACTTTCAGCCCTCATTTAGAGCACGTTACCGTGCAAAAACAATTTTTTAACATGTGCGAGCACTTTTGGGAACCATTGGCCCACATACATTTATCTTTGAGTGGACTTCCCCTGGAAGAAAATATTTACTGCCTCTGTAGCAGAGTTTTTATTCGGTAAGAAGGAAGATATTAATATAGTATTAATGTAAACTACTCTTCTTAAAATATCACTGAAATTAAAATTGCAGTGATGCTGGGAGCATTAGGGAAGGAATGTGTGAAAATTCAACATCCATTGATGAAAAAGGAAACCATTACCAGGAAGCCTTACATTCAGTAGAATCGAAAGAGAATGTCCAATACTACTCATGTGTTGCCGAGTCTCAGCTATCAAAATCAGGAAAGAACGATGTGAGTATACTGTAGAGTGAATGCAGTGAATTATTCGCCTACTTTCATAACGAGTGAATGAAAACAAAAAATTCTTAGAAATTTTTTTTTTAAATCGTCGCTTAAGAAAGTTCCTGTATTTCCAGATGAAACAAGTCCTTTTTCTGTTTCAGGATGAAAATGTCAGCTGTTATTGTAGTGCCTCTCATACAGATAACAACTATTCAACTGATGAATATGTGGGAGAGGAAGATGGTGACATGAGAGACGTAGCTGAGCCCGAAGTTGCCATGGAAGGTCTGGAAATGGAAGAGGAGGAGGAAGAAGAAGAGAACGAACTCGCTGATGAAGAAGACGCTGTCCCAGAAGAAGACGAGGAAGAGCAGGTGGAGGAGGACCCGCATGCAGACATTCATGGTAGCGATAGTGGCGCAGATCTTTCAGAGGGAGGTGGCTGCTGTGTTGAGTGCTCAAATGCTGAAGAGCTACCTGAGACTCGACCGGAAAACCAGAGTAAGGGGCAGGAGCTTCTCCAGGGTTGGGAAAGGTTTTGGTCCCAGAACGGGGAGCAATTGATCTGGCATAGCTGGCTTCAACGGTACGGTCATTACATCAATCCCGGATACCTTTCGATCAACGAAGGGAGCGCGGAGTGTGAAGTAGAGGCGGGCGCTGAGTCTATGGCCCCGGAATCGAAAGATGATATCGACAAGGAGACCGACGAATACGTTGCATACTCTCCATTTCAGAATCCCTCGTACGACAAGGATACTAACGATCCTGAACCAAAAGTCGATCAGTCGGGCAAATCCTGCCAAATGCTGAGCACCGGAGATGATGTCACTGCAGAGAGGCGAAGTACCCGTTCCGTATCAGCTGGAACCTCTTCATCCTCTTCATCTGCGTGTTCTTCCTCTTCCGCATCTTCTTCACCCAGTGATTCTATCACCACAGTGACTCAGATAACCGTGTCTTCGCTCGGACAAGACGAGTTGCCGGACGAAGAAGATGACGGTGCTTCTGCCAAAAGCCCCTCGCAAATGTCCGAGGGGAGCTGCACCACCGGTTCCGAGTGTGACGCCGGTGGTCAGTCGTCGGTGGATAATGGAGATGCCTACTGGCAGGAACTTTGGCGCCAGCATTTCGAGGAAAGATATTATTTCCATTACAACGAGTTCCTTTCATCCCGGACTTCTAAAATCAGTGAACAAAGTGATACTTTTATGGCACAATCTTTATTGAGTTTGAAAAACGTTGGTGGTGACGAAGGGTGCTCGTCTTATGTCGATAGTTTTGTTAGTGTAAGTCTTTGTGATGATGATTCCCAAGAGATAGCTGCTTTGGATGACAAGGGATTGAACATGCCGGTAGCGCACAAAAGGTCCCGTTCGCGATCGAGCAGGGTGTCAGCTGGTCAAAGGTTTGTGAACATCATAATTATGGTAATTGACTTATAGATGTCTATATTCTTCTTCTTATGCTGAGGTTGCCTTTCCGTGATATTATACCTAGAATTTTTTGTTGGCTCATTCCTAAAATGTGGCATACTAGCATCCTTGGTTTTCTTCATCTTTACGTCCTATATATGCTTAATTACTACCCCTGAAATAGGATATTTGGTCAAAAAGGAAGGCAAGGCTAGCATGTTTGTATCACTTTCACAAATATGTACATGTCACTCCAACAGCAATTCGGCTCTGTATATGCTGACATCAGTCACATAATCTATGTAATACCTTCACTGTTACCACAAAATTTAATCCAGTACAGCACTTGCAGAATCAATACATTCACTGACAAATCTCACTGTTACTCATATCAATACAGTTATCACAGGACATGGCCATTTAACATAAGCTCAATTGATAACATTAGACAAGTTTGTGGTACAGATATCAGAAAATATTAACTTCCCATGCCTATTCATTAGATATTCAGGCAAAGTAAAAGGGGATATTTAACCATCCTTCTGGTTTTACTCATGCCATTTGTTGTGTGGTAGAAATAAAAGTTAAAGCACATGATGATAGTTGAAAGCAAGAAATCCTTTTTGGAATCATTTTTATTTGTCTCTTCTTGGGATTCTCTATATTCACGTATTGAATATCACTCAAAGATTCTGAATATGCTTCTGAGTTATCGAACGACTCATCCAGAGGAGAGCTGTGTATCTTCTTTTGTATTCATACTCAGCAAATATAGGAAAATAGATGTTTTAATACAAGAAATTATTTAATTTTTAATATATGTATTCAATGATGCAGGAAGGCAAATCTGCAAGTTTTATTCACCTCAAAAATGCAGCTGATGGCTTGCATTGAATTGTCTCAATATGAATAAAAGTTCTTAAAAACTCAGCAAATGCTCCAATAAAGAGATTTTTGATAAAAGAGCAATTATGTACAGCAGAATTCAGTCAAAATCAAAATTCTGGTTACAGATTACTTGTGCTCTTTCAGCACTGCTGAAAAAAAAAACATGCTAAGCTGGAAGCAATTGGTATACAAGTAAAAATTTTTGCACAAAATTCTTTTTTACACATGTGCCTACAGCTACTGAAAAGCTTGAGAAAATAAAAATAAAAAAGATAGGCAACCACCATAAAATTCGTCTTCTCCCTTTCTGAACATTTGGTAGTCCACTGTTGTAGTTTATAGAAAGGAATGACATTGTGGATTCACTTTCAAAATGGAAAACTGTAATGAAATCTCCCTGCTAAGTTGGTGTGAACAGTTGTGACACCTGAGGAAGTTGTGTAATTCTCTTCTATAACTGTAAAATGTATAAGCAAGTCAACTCTGAATGTCTCTTCCTCTAGCTTTAGAAAATCTGAAACCTCGGGCAAGGCAATGTCAGAAGTCATTTCTCATAAATCAACAGTTATGGCCAACTCCCTTTGGTAACCGACATTCCTCCTAAAGGAATTAATTTTTGGCACAATAATGCATTTCTTACCACACTCTCAGCCCTCACCATTTCGTTTGACAAGCAACTCCTTTTCATAGTACATTAAGTAGTTAGTTAGTTAGCCTGTAGTTTAGATGTATAAACATTAAAGGTATTCCTGCTCTTAACATATTTTGTTGCATTCTTCCCATTTTCAACAATTCCTCTCCCCTTAGGCTTCTCCTGCAACCCTCAGACTCATGTTTAACTTTTTCATTTCAACATCTATATTTGATCAGCTTTATCTATGCTTCCATTCAATTCAACAAATATACCGTAAACCGGGGCTACTTGAGCCCTGGGGGTTACTTGGACCCAAAGCAAAAAAATGTTTCACTCAAGTACTGGATCTACAGTGCTGAGCGTATCAACGTGATTAACCGTTTCTCTAACAGATACCAGTACTAGGTGTTTACTGTAGAGTAGTACCACATTTCCGTTATTCCTGCATTGGCTTTGTTGAGGGAATATTGTTGCGCAGTAAACACGTGAGTTTTAGTGTCCTGCAAACTTCCATCTAGATCTTACTGAAATCAGCAGTTACATGCAAGGTAAAGAGCGTTTCACGTTGCATATATATTGCTTAAGAAAGTTACGATAGTTTACAATCGACTGATAGCTACATACCATAGTAAAATATATTNAAAAATTGTCAATCCTTAAGAATTTCTGAAGGAAAATTATTAGCATCAGTAAATTAAGATTTCAAACTGAAAAATTGAAGAAATTCTGTGGTCCAATTTTCAATGGTGCAAATCTGAATAATTAGCCCAAGTTACTCTCTTTATCTTCCGAATAGTCTAAGTAACCAGATTATAAACTTGTAATAGAGAACAAGTAAATGGTCATGTGTAAATAATCAATTTAACATTAATACTGTTTTCAACAATTATATCACAATTATTAACATAGACTATTCTTATATCCATTTGCACTAGCAAAAGAATCCATCCCTGTTTAAAAAGCCCACTCCAAACACATGCTTGCTGATGTAGCATTTACTCAAATTCAATCAAAATGCATTATCTTGGAGTTCAAAAATGACCATTCAATATAGCTTTTACTACAAACAAGGAGGATAGAATTGATGCATGTAAATAAATGATAGCTAAATTTTTTAACACAAAATGTATATTTTCCTAGAGTTAAAGTAAGTCATTAAAAATATGGTACCATCAAAGATTAGTAATTACTTAATATCAAATAATGATAGGATTGACCTTGTTCCAATCTCTTTTTATGAACATCTTATTTACTTATGAATAATCTGGTGTTTTCCCAATGAGGATGATGCAGAATGCAAGTTTTCTTGGGATATCAGCCGGGTTTCTGCTTCAAAGTTCATCAACATTTTGGCGCCTACCTCTGGCACCATCATAGTGCATGTCACTTTATCATAATGGTGCCAGAGAAAGGCACCGAAATGTCAATGAACTTCGAAGCAGTGACCTTGCTGATATCCTGAGAAAACTTGCATCCTGCATCTCACCTACTTACAGTGTGTCACAGTTTGATAGGTGCAAGGCTGTAAAACAAAATTCCTAGAGATCAATGTGTCTCCATCTCTATTTTAACCCAATCTGAAAATCTGCACTGTAGGAAATTGTATTATTCAGTTGATGAGTGTTTAAATAACAATATTTGAAATGTAATTTTATTTTCTCTTTTCTTAAGGATGTTCTATGTATACATATTTTCTTTGATAAAGCTTATATCCTCCATGTATCCTGAACTAAAGAAACTTACAAGGAAATGGGTTAGATGACTTGGCACGATAAGTCGTGCATCTCGGAAAATTCCTTATTTTTGTTTTGATTCTGTATCTGAATCATGGTAAATTGATTATTCACCTTAAAGTAGGACTACCAGCTCTCAAACCCTAAAAATGAGGACATTTGAATCGAAAAATTATGGCTTTTGAGGACAATATCTTTGCCATACAAATGACTACTACTCTTATTATACTTTGGAAACAACTTTTACCATTGGTAACAGTTTGTTAGGATTGTTATCAATAATAATTGGCAAGCTTGTTGAACTGGTTAAGTTTTGCAGCATTTTAATTAGGAAGATTCACTAGCACAAATCTTATCTTGACTTTGCCCACATTTAATGCAACTTTCAAGGATGAGGTATACTTATATACATGTATCGTTTCAGTTAATAAATTATGTTATTTTCACTATCCTCTGTTTTGTAACTTATCTCTCTTTCATTATTTTCTACACCTATCACAGGTTCCCCCCTTTCTCTTTGTTGGTGATTTCCTGCAGTGAAAATATTTTTTCTGTGATTAAAATTATCAGTCTTTTTTCACTCCACAAAATCATTCTTTCTTATTTCTTGCCCATTTACTTGTAAAAACACCAGATATATTTAAGTTTATATTGATGTTTAAGAAGCTGAATTTTGTATTATGAATTACATTCTGACAAGGATAGCATGGAAGATGGGACTTTTTTTGTCTCAATTCTATGCAATAAAAACGTGTTGAATAATGGTAAAAGGTTTCAGTCAAGGCACACTAATCTGCTGAGGCATACCAGTTGGGAAACAAAGGGTACGCTTTATGATGGAAACTTAAGTATAAAGAAATTTTGATTACTTTTATCAAATTCCTTGTGATTTCAAATCAATAACCCTGTTTTATTGCCTGTTACACCTGCTTCAATTTTACACCAGTCCTTGGGACGTTTTTCATTGAAAAAAATTCTCAAAACTTGCATCTGGGATAATTAAGCAGTTTTTTTGGGATCATAAGTTTCTGTCTCTCTTGTAGTATTGATGTAGTATAACAGTTAAGGATCATCCTTGGCATTAAAAGACTTTGCTCCTCTGAATATATTATTACATTATTGGGCTCTAGCGGAACAAATAATCAGGGAATAATTCTAGGAACTTATTCAGAAAGTATGTAGATATAATTTCATTCACCTAAGCTGTAAGCATTTCCTGTGTTTTTGTTGTAATATGGTTAGAGAAAGTGAGAGATGTGTTTCATTTGAAAACGTATGAAAGGGCGCTGTTCAGTGGTGTATAAAGGTGGATTTGCTATGCCTAATTAAGATATCAACAGAAGCAGAGAGTATCAAATAATGAATCGGTATCGTTATATCCAGGGTAAGATGATGGAAAATATATCTTCTGCAGATGTAATGATGATAGCACATGTGATATAATTTTATTGCGAATTATTTTTCTCAGTAAACTAAACGATAAAAATTAATTTTATAACCTACATGACCAGAAGCGGGTAGAAATCGGCGGGTTTCGAAGCTATGACAACTAGCGTACTCAGCGTTGAAATTTTGAACCACAAAAGAAAATTGACTGTCGGGATGCGCACTTGCGTCTGGGACCCTTCACTTATGAATGGATTTTCTGTTGGTTTAATTTTTCCTGGTTTTAACCTTCTACATAATACTTTTGATGTTCATATGAATGAAAATGAAAGATTGATGTTTAAGTAGTTTAGGTGAGTCCGTTTTAAACATTTCAAGTGATCTATTGTGTACCTCACATTAAGTTTAATCCAGTCGTTTCGGAGTAGCTAAATATTTTTCTTGTATCTTTCGCTCGAAAATTTCTGCTTATTTTTGCAGAATATTGTGATATAAACTGTGAAAGGCAATCATTTTTTGTAGACTTGACTTTTAGAGTTATGGCTTAATCCAAAACCCAAGAATTTTAGGTGCGACATGAGTTCTGTTTTTTGTTTACTGAAGTCAATCATTTTACTTTCAGCCCTCATTTAGAGCACGTTACCGTGCAAAAACAATTTTTTAACATGTGCGAGCACTTTTGGGAACCATTGGCCCACATACATTTATCTTTGAGTGGACTTCCCCTGGAAGAAAATATTTACTGCCTCTGTAGCAGAGTTTTTATTCGGTAAGAAGGAAGATATTAATATAGTATTAATGTAAACTACTCTTCTTAAAATATCACTGAAATTAAAATTGCAGTGATGCTGGGAGCATTAGGGAAGGAATGTGTGAAAATTCAACATCCATTGATGAAAAAGGAAACCATTACCAGGAAGCCTTACATTCAGTAGAATCGAAAGAGAATGTCCAATACTACTCATGTGTTGCCGAGTCTCAGCTATCAAAATCAGGAAAGAACGATGTGAGTATACTGTAGAGTGAATGCAGTGAATTATTCGCCTACTTTCATAACGAGTGAATGAAAACAAAAAATTCTTAGAAATTTTTTTTTTAAATCGTCGCTTAAGAAAGTTCCTGTATTTCCAGATGAAACAAGTCCTTTTTCTGTTTCAGGATGAAAATGTCAGCTGTTATTGTAGTGCCTCTCATACAGATAACAACTATTCAACTGATGAATATGTGGGAGAGGAAGATGGTGACATGAGAGACGTAGCTGAGCCCGAAGTTGCCATGGAAGGTCTGGAAATGGAAGAGGAGGAGGAAGAAGAAGAGAACGAACTCGCTGATGAAGAAGACGCTGTCCCAGAAGAAGACGAGGAAGAGCAGGTGGAGGAGGACCCGCATGCAGACATTCATGGTAGCGATAGTGGCGCAGATCTTTCAGAGGGAGGTGGCTGCTGTGTTGAGTGCTCAAATGCTGAAGAGCTACCTGAGACTCGACCGGAAAACCAGAGTAAGGGGCAGGAGCTTCTCCAGGGTTGGGAAAGGTTTTGGTCCCAGAACGGGGAGCAATTGATCTGGCATAGCTGGCTTCAACGGTACGGTCATTACATCAATCCCGGATACCTTTCGATCAACGAAGGGAGCGCGGAGTGTGAAGTAGAGGCGGGCGCTGAGTCTATGGCCCCGGAATCGAAAGATGATATCGACAAGGAGACCGACGAATACGTTGCATACTCTCCATTTCAGAATCCCTCGTACGACAAGGATACTAACGATCCTGAACCAAAAGTCGATCAGTCGGGCAAATCCTGCCAAATGCTGAGCACCGGAGATGATGTCACTGCAGAGAGGCGAAGTACCCGTTCCGTATCAGCTGGAACCTCTTCATCCTCTTCATCTGCGTGTTCTTCCTCTTCCGCATCTTCTTCACCCAGTGATTCTATCACCACAGTGACTCAGATAACCGTGTCTTCGCTCGGACAAGACGAGTTGCCGGACGAAGAAGATGACGGTGCTTCTGCCAAAAGCCCCTCGCAAATGTCCGAGGGGAGCTGCACCACCGGTTCCGAGTGTGACGCCGGTGGTCAGTCGTCGGTGGATAATGGAGATGCCTACTGGCAGGAACTTTGGCGCCAGCATTTCGAGGAAAGATATTATTTCCATTACAACGAGTTCCTTTCATCCCGGACTTCTAAAATCAGTGAACAAAGTGATACTTTTATGGCACAATCTTTATTGAGTTTGAAAAACGTTGGTGGTGACGAAGGGTGCTCGTCTTATGTCGATAGTTTTGTTAGTGTAAGTCTTTGTGATGATGATTCCCAAGAGATAGCTGCTTTGGATGACAAGGGATTGAACATGCCGGTAGCGCACAAAAGGTCCCGTTCGCGATCGAGCAGGGTGTCAGCTGGTCAAAGGTTTGTGAACATCATAATTATGGTAATTGACTTATAGATGTCTATATTCTTCTTCTTATGCTGAGGTTGCCTTTCCGTGATATTATACCTAGAATTTTTTGTTGGCTCATTCCTAAAATGTGGCATACTAGCATCCTTGGTTTTCTTCATCTTTACGTCCTATATATGCTTAATTACTACCCCTGAAATAGGATATTTGGTCAAAAAGGAAGGCAAGGCTAGCATGTTTGTATCACTTTCACAAATATGTACATGTCACTCCAACAGCAATTCGGCTCTGTATATGCTGACATCAGTCACATAATCTATGTAATACCTTCACTGTTACCACAAAATTTAATCCAGTACAGCACTTGCAGAATCAATACATTCACTGACAAATCTCACTGTTACTCATATCAATACAGTTATCACAGGACATGGCCATTTAACATAAGCTCAATTGATAACATTAGACAAGTTTGTGGTACAGATATCAGAAAATATTAACTTCCCATGCCTATTCATTAGATATTCAGGCAAAGTAAAAGGGGATATTTAACCATCCTTCTGGTTTTACTCATGCCATTTGTTGTGTGGTAGAAATAAAATTACAGTTACTCTTTTCCACTGGTGTATTTACAGGCCGATCTGCGCCCAAACTGGTCGTGTTTTTTTACTTCTTTAAATACACCTGTGGAAAAGAGTAACTGTAATTTTATTTATACCATCCTTTTTGTGTGCTAGATTTCCACCCCATGCATGAAATGTCTTATAACATTGAAAAACATCTTTATTTTATCTTCAAAAAGTATATTAATATTGTTTAACAGAACTATGAATGAATGTTATGTATCAGCAAAATTTTTTGTCTACAATAGATTGAAAAGTATTGGTTTGATGAATATTAGGACATGGAGATAAATAATGAAAAATGAAAATAATGCATATTCTTGGTCATCAAATTTTTAATTACAGATAAAACGTGTGAAAAATAAAAATTAAAGCACATGATGATAGTTGAAAGCAAGAAATCCTTTTTGGAATCATTTTTATTTGTCTCTTCTTGGGATTCTCTATATTCACGTATTGAATATCACTCAAAGATTCTGAATATGCTTCTGAGTTATCGAACGACTCATCCAGAGGAGAGCTGTGTATCTTCTTTTGTATTCATACTCAGCAAATATAGGAAAATAGATGTTTTAATACAAGAAATTATTTAATTTTTAATATATGTATTCAATGATGCAGGAAGGCAAATCTGCAAGTTTTATTCACCTCAAAAATGCAGCTGATGGCTTGCATTGAATTGTCTCAATATGAATAAAAGTTCTTAAAAACTCAGCAAATGCTCCAATAAAGAGATTTTTGATAAAAGAGCAATTATGTACAGCAGAATTCAGTCAAAATCAAAATTCTGGAATCCAAAGATATGGTTACAGATTACTTGTGCTCTTTCAGCACTGCTGAAAAAAAAAACATGCTAAGCTGGAAGCAATTGGTATACAAGTAAAAATTTTTGCACAAAATTCTTTTTTACACATGTGCCTACAGCTACTGAAAAGCTTGAGAAAATAAAAATAAAAAAGATAGGCAACCACCATAAAATTCGTCTTCTCCCTTTCTGAACATTTGGTAGTCCACTGTTGTAGTTTATAGAAAGGAATGACATTGTGGATTCACTTTCAAAATGGAAAACTGTAATGAAATCTCCCTGCTAAGTTGGTGTGAACAGTTGTGACACCTGAGGAAGTTGTGTAATTCTCTTCTATAACTGTAAAATGTATAAGCAAGTCAACTCTGAATGTCTCTTCCTCTAGCTTTAGAAAATCTGAAACCTCGGGCAAGGCAATGTCAGAAGTCATTTCTCATAAATCAACAGTTATGGCCAACTCCCTTTGGTAACCGACATTCCTCCTAAAGGAATTAATTTTTGGCACAATAATGCATTTCTTACCACACTCTCAGCCCTCACCATTTCGTTTGACAAGCAACTCCTTTTCATAGTACATTAAGTAGTTAGTTAGTTAGCTAGCCTGTAGTTTAGATGTATAAACATTAAAGGTATTCCTGCTCTTAACATATTTTGTTGCATTCTTCCCATTTTCAACAATTCCTCTCCCCTTAGGCTTCTCCTGCAACCCTCAGACTCATGTTTAACTTTTTCATTTCAACATCTATATTTGATCAGCTTTATCTATGCTTCCATTCAATTCAACAAATATACCGTAAACCGGGGCTACTTGAGCCCTGGGGGTTACTTGGACCCAAAGCAAAAAAATGTTTCACTCAAGTACTGGATCTACAGTGCTGAGCGTATCAACGTGATTAACCGTTTCTCTAACAGATACCAGTACTAGGTGTTTACTGTAGAGTAGTACCACATTTCCGTTATTCCTGCATTGGCTTTGTTGAGGGAATATTGTTGCGCAGTAAACACGTGAGTTTTAGTGTCCTGCAAACTTCCATCTAGATCTTACTGAAATCAGCAGTTACATGCAAGGTAAAGAGCGTTTCACGTTGCATATATATTGCTTAAGAAAGTTACGATAGTTTACAATCGACTGATAGCTACATACCATAGTAAATATATTATTTATAATCAGTGTGCTAAAAACCAGGAAATGGGGCTACTTGGACCCAGCGCAGAAGTGGGTCCAAGTAGCCCCTAACCACATTTCTTTTTAATAATATTTAAAATTACACAAAAAATAATTGAAATCATTGCTTCTTGTTAACTGTATTTATTTAAATAGACTAATTTATTATTCAATTTCATTAAATTTTAGAACGCTAACTGAAAATGACTCGATAATATAAAGCAGCAAAGTGGAAAAACGATTGTGATCAGAGATAATT
>KZ308952.1:121583-172095 GCA_000376725.2 Ladona fulva
ACCTGGCCTGGTGCCTATTAGTAGTCTGAAAGAATATAAATAAGTAAATATTTTCAATAGTATATTTATTTAGTTATGATCTTGAATCATATTTTTGTTAATCTGATTTATTTTTACAACGATTGGCACAGGAAACTACTGGATTCTGTAGGTGCTCTTCTGAAGACGCTGCATGTCTCTGTATGTGAGGATAGCGTTTGCCAGGATGGAGAAGGCAGTTCAGGAGATCAGCAGAGAGTAGCCGACACTGAAATAGGGTCCACATCAGAAGCTGCTGCCGATTCCTCTTTCAATCCAAACTTAAATGCTCGCAATGGAACTGGTGCAGACGATGGTGATGATGAACCCCCTGAGGAAAGGTCAATAACACTCAAGAGAAGGTGGGTTCTTTTCACTCTTCTTCTATACCTAAAATTTAAAATTTGCCATTAATATAAACCATTTTGTTACAAACAAACTCAGTTTGGTTTATTAAAACTAAGGGTAAGAATCTGGGTATCATATTAGAATGATATAAAAAGCTGGAGCTGAAAAAAGTAGATTTCCTGAAAGTAAGAAAGGGTCTTGTATTAATTTTTGCTCCTACAGACACCTTAGGGTTAGTTTCCAGAAGGTGTTATTTTTTATAATTGACACTGAGGACATTAAGGATATTCTTCTTATGAACATTGTCATTTGTTTTTTTTACTATGTTATGGTTTTGACTCCTTTGTTTTCTCTTATCCTTGATTTAAAGCACTTACGTCATTTATATTATTTATATTTATTTATTCATTCGTTACTTTATAATTCAATCCATGCATACGTGGTTAATAATTTCAACTAAGATACTGTGGAAGATAGTCTTCTCGGGCTGCTAACCGGGTGGCTTCTCGGTGGGATGCCGACGTTTAGATACTTGTGATTGGAAAATTTAATAACATTTTGAAAAATCATGCCTAAAAAGGCCTATTTTCAGGTTAGGTCTTATTTTTGGAGAGATGCAGTAACTTTGCAAAGAGGCATACAGGTTATGCAAAACTATTATTCTTTACCCTAACCAAAACACATGTTGATTCTGTTCCAATTGGCTCTATCACATGTTGGAGGATTCTTATTGATGAATTTAGTGCCCTTCTAAATCTGCAAGATCTTTTAACTTGGAATATTTTTTGTGCTGGTAAGGTTTGTACTGTAAGTATGCATTTGTATATATTTGTCTCCTGTATAAATTGACTCAGGTTTATCCATAGTAATCAAATACTATTAATATGAAGGATTGAGGAAAGGTGTTTTAGCATGGAGAAGCAGTGCCACTGAATTCCAAGGAATCACAGGTGTGAAAAATAGCAACTGGGACTCAAACCTAGTCTCCTACTTTCTGGGCAGGTATTCTAACCACTGAACTACCATGCCACCTCTCTTCCACACCATTTGGGAATGCTTTTGTGAGCAATTTGTCCCATTCATGTCACTATTTTTCACACCTATTATTCCTTATTATTAATCTGATTCCAGTGAATGAATTTCAATTCTTGGACTTTTTGAAATTGATGTAATTTTGTCATAAGGACTTAAAAATGTATGAGTTATCATTGTTAACATGTAGCTTTGAATAGTACTATTTGACATCTATTCTGATGCCTAGATGTAGCTAGAATGCAAGAATTTAATTGAGGAATTGGATTCATATTTCAGCTAACTTCTCCATTTTAGAACTGTATATAAAATGCACTTTATTCTCAAGCTCCATCTGTTATGGGTCTGAGTTGCCTTTTGATTTGAAAGCATCTATTGATACTCATTGAATATAACTTGGTATGCTCTTGTGAGTACATTGAAAGGTAGGAATATTCTAGATTTGTAATTAGAGGAGACAATTCAGCTTCACTTCACAACTGAAATCAAAAGTATTTCCATCAACATCTTCAGAAATGTTTATTGATGGGACTTATACCTTTGTAAACATTTGTTTACTTTCCATTCTGACTTCTCAAGATCAAAAGCCTACCTGACATAAATAAGAAATCCACCAAAAATAGCTCTAAAATAGAAAAAAAATTAAAGAGCTCTGTGCTAACAATCCAAATACCTCAATCTTTGGTTTCAAATAAACAAAATCTCAGAATTTAAAAAATAATTATCAACCTTAACTAATAATTTTGCCCTTTATTTATAAATAAATAAATTATGCTGTATTTCTTTTCACAAAATATAACTTTTCTAATGTTTGGAAACTAATTAATTTAGTTTCTATTATTTGATTTAGGGAAAATTGGATTGGAATTAGAATGATTTGGAATGACATCAACCTTTTAAAATAAATCATGTTTTAAGTTTAAAGCCTTTCTGTACTTCCTATGACAGAACTAACTGCGAATTTATACTGCCACCCATACTGCTTCCGATAAAATCATTTAATTGTTTATGAGGTTGCTTTTAAGGATTGAACATATTGTGAATTCTATTGTTGTTTTCTTTTTCTCCTTGGCCTTGTGCCATTTTGGTGAATTCAGTCATGAAAGTGAAGCAGATATGCCAGGTGGTCTAAGTGGTGTGAAGAACGCTTTCTCTTTGATGGGCTACTCATTTGATCTGAACATCTCCAAGAGGGGCCACAGTGACAGCACTTCCAATAAACTGGATGCAGCCCTCCACAGAATCCATGGAGGAGTTGTGTCATACTGCAAGAAAAACATTAAAGGAGCCAACAGACACCTCAAAATACAGCAGAGGTCCACAATGGATGCTGGGCACATGGTACTTCCCAAGCAAAGTGGAACACTTGAAAAAGTAAGTCTCATTTTGTCTTCTCCTGATGTCACTGCTCTGTAAGTTCGTTAAGGTGTATCTCCATTGATGGGCATGCATACCTACTATGTATACCTATACTAACATGCCTACTATGTATACATCAAGTCAAAAATGAGGCAATTGTTTGATTGATTTCCAAAGGATTTTTTACAGAAATCTTAAGGCAGATATAATTTGACAGAATTGTTAAAATTTGATAGTATCTTTTAAATTGAATTTTTATTTTAATTTTATTTAATCTATTATTGAACATTATTCCATCTGAAAAGAAGTGGCACCTAGTTCCTATGTGCAAATGACTTGAAGGTTATAATTCACTTTACATGTAGTTTTAGGAACTTTTTTAAGCACATTTCTTTTACCACTATCTTAGTGTAGGGTTTTGTAGAAAGCAAAAATGCCAATGTCAATAAAATTGAGATGTGCAAATATTATCCGCGAATATTCGAATAGCTTGATTCTAGAAAGTATTTGACATTTGAGATCTCGAATAATAATGCTAAAAGCACGAATTTGAATACTTTGAATGATCTAATGCCATGGCTATTGGGCGCCAATACGTGCATACATTGCTATGTTTGGCATGCTTACAAAGCTTACGAACTACATCTCATATGCTCAGTGAGGAGACATTGTATTGTTTGTTGAATACCAGTATTTAATAGTTTTGATGTTGTTTGTGAATGAATCGTTGCTTAATTCTGTGATACTATATAGCCCAGTTATATAGCCCAGACTGCAATTGTTGTCCTGTGAAGTTGAAGAAAGTTTGGGCCGGGCGATCTATGCTGCTAAGAGTTAGATCCAAATTGAGTGCGTACTATGCGATAAATGTTTACCTTGTTATTGTAATACCATACATCATTCTGTTGAGTTTGAGGTTATTGCTGAGTTCCCATAAATTTGTTATTACCTTGATATTATTGGAACTAATTTCCAGTTCCACCACTAGTAGTCTAGCATATATGAGTCATATTCAAATTCAATATTCAAGTTCGAGAAATCTGCAGTTTCTACTGTTAAACCTTTTGTTTCTGATTGATTTTAACTTCCCAGTTTTCCAAATATTATGAGCAGTTTCAGTCATAGCTATCACAAAGTTGATACATTTTCTTATTTGGCAGATTACAGTGTCTTTTTAAGTTGCAAAGGTTTCAAATGGGGAAAAAGGCATTTTTGACAATAATCATAGGCAGATCTGAGAGAAACAGAATGTCCAGATTAAATGAGATCAATCTCTTGAGTGTGGCTTATCAGTTGTTACAATATGTGTTGTGATGTTCTGAAGTAGGGGATCCTACATGCAGTATCTAGTGATTGTGTGATGATCTGTGATTTTTATTTTGAAAAAATTTAAATATTAACAATTTTATCATATTATAAAAATTATAGAAATGNTAGATCGACTATAAAAAGGCGATTGAAGAATGATCTACCGATCAAACCTAGACGTCCAACCGTTTTCACTAGCGATGAAGAGATGGCCTTTGCAAGTCATTTAGACAAAGTATGTGATTTCGGATTTCCTGTGGATGAGCTGGATTTTAGATATATTGTTAAGTGCTATCTTGAGAAACAAGGAAGGTCAGTTGAATTCTTCCGCAACAACCTACCTGGACGGGATTGGGTAAAACTGTTTATGAAAAGACACCCACATTTATCAAACAGATTCGCAAACAACAAGAGAGCTCGTGCTGCCATTGAAAATTTGTATACTTACCACCAAACTCCTCACATTTGACTCAGCCTCTTGATATCGCCTACTTTAGGCCCCTTAAAGCTAAGTGGAGAGATATATTGACCAAGTGGAAACAGCCTGAGGCTGGAAAGAGAGTAGCATCTCTACCAAAAGACCAGTTTCCTATGCAGCTGAGAGCTGTATTGAATGAGATTCAGCCAAGCTTATCCAAAAACTTGAAAGCAGGTTTTAAGAAAGCTGGTATTTACCCCGCACATAAAGATGAAATTTTATGTCGATTGCCAAAACAAGACAGATCAGTGAACCTCGATCTAGTTGGAGGTGCTTTCTTGGCTCACCTCAATGAAAAAAGACGTGAATTTATAAAACTACTAGTTAAAAAGAAAAAGATTCAGGTTGCACTAGGTCGAAGCATCACTGCTGCCGATATTCTGCCTCAAGAAAAAGTAACTTCCACATCTTGTAGCAAGTCAAAATAACGAAAAAAGATGGTCAATTAAGGAAAAATTCAAGGACCTCCAAAGAAAACCTCCAGGAAAAAGGATCTTGATAATTCAACATCAGAGGATGATAATGCATACAGCATGCGGGATTCTGGAGAAAGTGACTTAGTTTTATCAGAGGATTCTGTGAATGAAATGTATGCACCGACAGCTGAGCCTTCTCCATCTACTTCAAAACATCAAACATCAGATTCATTCTCTGTGAGCATCCCTAATCCTCTGAAAGACAAAGAAAAGGATGAAGTGACATTAAAAAGTTCTGTAAAAGAAGGAAGTTTTGTACTCGTGACATGGAATAACTTACTATTTCCAGGTTTGGTCTTGAACGTCGACGAAAATNCTATGGAGTAACCGCAAAATTGCCTACTTTCCTGGAGCAGGAAACTTCTGCCTAAATATAATAAATGTGGAATAAGATTTATATATAAATATATTCTTGCCAGTGGTATGTGTTACTGTAAATATTTATATAAATACAATTTATCTTCCATCTCCTCGATTTTTAAACCCATTTTGGCTCTGGGAGTCAACATCCAACCCCTCTGGCTATGCCAATGTTTTTAAAGTATCTGTATCAGTCACCCGTATAACCCGAGTTAGGGGTGCCGTTACACCTCAAGACGGCTTTGCCTACAACTAAGTAATACTACTCCGACAGCATACTTTTTTAAATTTTTCAGATTTTAATAAATGCCTTGTATAACACTCCATGCAAATTGGTCCGTTCCGAAATGCCTACTTTAAGAAAAGAGTACTTGGTTAAAATTTACCTTTTATACAGTTAAAATTTTGCCACTTTATCTATTCATCGATAAGCTTTGATTGCCCATAGAAGATGCAACCATAACGCCTCCACTTCTACCGTTTTCTCTTGTACGTAAAGCATTCCATTTTGATCAGCATGTACATGAAATAGTGATTCTTCAACGTTCTCAAGAAAAACCACCTCTTTCCTAAGAGCTTTCCTTCGTAGATGTTTGTAAAAAATTAATAGTTTTCTATGTGGTGTCGTCGGACTTAAATCCGTTCTTAATTTCCTACGATAATTTCCTTCCATCATAATATCCCCTTAATATTTTTGATTTCTTTCTCCTTTCTGTCCATCTTATTCCTAATAATTTTTCAACATATTCTAATTTCGTTTCCTTCAATCCAAACATTTTACTGATTTCTTTGCGGAATTAGTAGTAGTTTTTGCGTACATAGATTGGAATACTCCAATCCGGCAATTTTGTAACAGTTAGTTTTAGACTACGACTAGACTCGTATGACTGCCTCTTTGGGAGATTGGCGAATCGTTTTAGTACTTAAATCCCTCATATCCATCTCTGCTTGCAGTTATCTAAATAATTAGACCCGGTATTGTAATATATACTTAGAATGGTCTTTCATTAATATTCTCTCTAGGGCACGGTTTTATAATATTTTGTTATAGTCAAAGGAAAATTATAGTCAATTTTCATGCTAATCAATCATATACACAGGAAATTAACTATGATCTTCACTTCAACTCAAATAAACATTATAATAATGCATTTATTTCACATACAGTTTCAGTGACTTCATAGGGAATTCATGCCAATATTTATCCTCCAAGATGTCTTCAGAGCGTCAAATTTTTTTGTTAAATTCGTTCTTATTTATACCGAAAATCACCGTTTTATTGAGCTTGAATTGAATTATTAAGTTCGTCTTTAACTGTTACAGATAATGATATCTCTCGTAATTCAACCAAGTCGTTGGAGGTTTATAAACCCTCCATTCCACCACTCCTTACGATACTTTTTCAGGAGATCATTGTGTACTAGCAGATGTCAAATCAAAAAATTAAATATTTAAATATTTAGCCTCCTCGTCTTATTGCGGAATAAGGGAAGATAATTTCTATGTATAATTAGAGAAAACTCGAAGGAGCCGATTGATAAATTGCTAGCAATGTCTTCAATAATGGATGTAGCTAGAAAATAGAAAGTCACAAGTGAAGAGTAGTTTTCAAGTACAACAATAAATAAACAAAATTCGCCCTCCTTTATTTTTCATGCCTATATGCTACAGCTGCCGAAAGGGTAGGATTATTAGCAACGATCGAAAAATTTGCCATTTGAAGTAATTAACGTGTCCACTTACCAATATTATTATTATAAATATACAAGTTACAAATGGACAATTGTCCAGTGGCAACGTTGCATATACATAAGAAAGGAGGAAAAAAAAGAAAACATATAACATAAGCATATACAAAAAGCCTGCAACACCCATCATGTGAAAAAAAAAATAACTGCCCAAATTACTAGACAGAAGTTACAGTAAATAGGTTCAATACAGAAGGGGAAAGATAAGAACAACTATACGATAAGAAACATAACATTCATTCAACAAACAAATTGTCATTAAAGTCGAGAAGTTATAAAAATATTGTTAACATTAATAAAACTCATTTCGTGTTGGTCCATCCATTCTTATTTAAAATTTTTTTTCTGTCCTTGGGAAGGGGTTAAGAATATCTTCAGGTAATTAATTCCATTCTTTAACAGTCCTGTTCACGAGTGCAGGAATGATCATTTTTACCTATAAATCTTGGCTCTTGTAACCTATTCTGAATCTCTATCCAGTTCGGTTCACCTGTATACGCCTGATACAACCCCATCATTCTATTAACTTTCCTACAATATTTTAGTGTAACCTAGCCCAATTCTGAAAACATTTCAGTTACACTGTCATATCTGCTAAAATGCTCTAATACAAATCTAGCTGCTTTATGCTGAACTTGTTCTAATTTTGATATGTGCGACTCATGATATGGATCCCAGACTTTGAAGGCATATTCTAATATCGGCCTGACCAATGTGTTATACGCCAGTTCCCTTGCTCCTCTCGTACTATCCTTAAGATTTCTCATGACAAAATGTAAAGTTCTGAAGCCTTTCGTGACAATGTGATCGATTTGCAACCCCCAATCTAAGTTTCTACTTATATGGATGCCTAAATAATTAATATGGTCAACCTGAGTCAGAGGGGATCCATCAACGTGATACATATGGGATCTACTCACCCTCTTATTGGTGAAGTGGATATATTTATTTTTTCCCGCATTAACTGTCATTTTGTTTTCTTTCACCCAGTTTACGAACGCATGTATGTCATCTTGTAGTAAATTGCAGTCTTTGTCGTCATTCATCACTATAGATAAGGCAATCATCAGTAAAAAGTCTTATTTGAGAGTTAATTGAGTTCAGGAGATCGTTGATAAATATAAGGAATAATAAAGGCCCCAGCACACTACCTTGGGGTAAACCCGAGGTCACTTTAGTTTCAACTGATAAATAGTTGTCTATTTTTACTCTCTGCGTTCTTCTATCTAAGAAGGCACCGATCCATGAAACTACTCTCTGATCTAACCCAAGATCCTCGATTTTCTTTAACAGTAAGTGGTGAGGCACTAGATCGAACGCTTTAGAGAGGTCAAATAATATTACGTCAGCTTACCCTCCCTTATCTAATATTTCAGCAATGTCTTGGCAGAGCCCTAGAAGCTGTAATTCACAGGAATATCCTTCTCTAAAACCAGATTGGGCATTTGAAAACCAACTTTTACTTTCCAAAAAGTCCAGCAGGTAATCAACAATTAACTTCCTCATTAGTATACAAATGACAGATGTTAAGCTTACTGGTCTGTAGTTACACACATCTGTTCTGTTTCCCGACTTATATATGAGGACTATTATACTTGTTTTCCATTCTGGCAGAACACAGCTATTAGCTAATGATATTTGGAATAGAGACTTTATATATAGTGTTATTGCATCACCACCTAGCTTTAACTCTCCTGTGCCCAAGTTATCGGGACCTTTAGATTTATGCCAGCCAAGATTTGAGATCTTCTTAAATATTTTTGAACCTGTTATATTTAGGCTTGGCGCATTTCCTGGTTGAATGTCTTTTATTTCTATATCTACATTGTGTTTCAGAAATACCCATGAGAAGTAGTCACTAAATTCATTTGCAATCTCGGGTTCATTTACAAAATATTCTCCACTGGAATTTTGTACGCATTTGATCTTTACTTTATCCCCTTTACATCGCCTCAGATATTTATAGAAGTTGTTGCTATCCATTCCTGTCAGAAGATTTTCTAAATAAGAGTCATGCGTGATCTTTTTTTGCTTATTTAATTCTCTTACCAGAAAAGCGTAATTTGATTTTGATATTTTACCATGTTTCATTTTCTTATATGCATCTCAAACTTTTCTTTTTAGACGCTTGACTTTGGTGTTATAAAACTCAAGGTCTGGATTATTTTTGATAGTTTTACTGGAAAAAAAGTTTTCTAGCCCCTAGAATATTATTTTCTTAAATCCCTCCCAAATATCGTTTATGTTACTACCTTTACCAACCCATGTGGAAAAACTTGAACAGAGGAATTCCTCGTACCCCTGTTTGTTTGCCTTGTGGTATTGCCAAATCCTTAGTTTCAAAGATCGCTTAAGCTTATTTGTCTGTACGTCTAGAACAATACCCACTGCTTCGTGGTCCCTTATACCTTTTAAGGATTCACAGGAAATGAATGATTCATAGGGATGTAAAAGGAACACGTCCAAAACATTGTCGCCCCTGCTGGGTGCCTCGTTTACCTGCTTGAAGCCCCCCTGGTGAACTAGCTCATTAACTGCCATTTGTGCCTCGCCATTACTACAAGATGCTCCATTCCAATTCACTTTGGGTTTAAATCGACTGCAATTACTGTTACTGTGTTGCTCACTTTTTTGGAATATCTTTCACTTAAGTTTTCAAGAATGGCATAGTTATCTCCCAGTTTCCTATATGCTCGGATTATATTAAGTGATCTTCGCTTTCCTCCTCCGAGTAATTTCACGCACAACATTTCGTCTTTGTCATCAACCCATGACAAAGTGCTGGTAATGTTTTCCCTAACGCATATGAAGACCCCACCCCATTGTGGAGCGCGATCTCTCCTGTATACATTGTAACCGACTGGAAAGATTTCGTCTGACGAAATATCGTCTCTTAACCATGATTTGGTGCCAATTACTATATCCGAATCGTAAGACCCTATCAATGTTTCAAATTCTTTAATTTTATTTAAAATACTGTGGCAGTTTACCTGAAGTATTCTTAGCCCCTTACCTGTGTCATTCTCGTATATTGTATCCCCAAAAGCAGCATCTTTTGTCTCCTTATCCAACTCTGATATCCCGTTGATACTTGCATCATCTCTATTTCCACTTCCATGTGTGTAATTCATGTTTCTCATAAGTTCACCATTAACTTAACATCCTATATCACCAACTATCTCGGACTCATTTAGGTCTTTCATACTTGATTTACACTCAGACAAGACACTAAACACTAATCCATCTCTCTTTTTTAAGCTTCCTCTATCAGCATCACTATCGATAAGACCAATTCCCCGTCTGCTGCAATTCTATCACTCTTTATACATTCAAATCTACCATTCTTTCTTCCGGACACGTCTCTGACGTCACAATTCAATTCGCTCGTGTATATAAACTCATCACCACTTTCCCCCTTGTGTAGATTAATAGAGCTTTCATCATAAAAATCTCGTTTACTTGCATTTGGTTTCCACACATTTGATTTCCCCTTTACATTTAACCCGCCCATATTCTCCCAAAAAGACTTCTGTATTTTTCATATTAATCCTCAGACCCCCCTCAACCTTGATTATATACATACATTGTAGGATCTCAGATCAAAATGTAAAGATTTTCTTTTGAAGGAGCTGGGATAACCGATCTCGAACGTTTGTATAACAGCGATCTTAGTGCATTGGGGGATAAGAGTCCTTTCAAGGTTCTCTAGCCTTGTGCCCTTCTACAGCTGTCCCTTTTATGACCCTAATGGGACATTCACGTGTTTGAGACTCCGTCGGAGGCACAGGGGTGGCACCCTTTCGGCCCATAGCAGGCAAACTCTTGGTAGTGTATGCCCAAAAATTTTTCAGTGAGTGAAAGTTGCATTTCACATAAATTTTGATTTGCTCATAATTTCATGCCATCGTTATACCAAAACCAATTATTACGACTGCTTGAATAGTACTACTGCTTTGAAATCCTTTATAAAAATATCTCGCACAATATTGTATGCAAATGAATGCTGAAAGTAAATGCAGTACTCGCCAGATAATTATTTTTCTGCGGGATCTCCTACATCAAGGTGTGTATATTTACACTATCTACACTGTACACAATTTAGACTACATTTGCACCGTACAAATTTTACACTACGCGCTGGTTACGCTGAATTTCAGTAGTCCTTATCCGCATGGTATGCCTGGAAGCAAGGAGCAGCACACAGGGCGACATTACAATCCTTAGATTTATAAATAGTTTCTTATGAGATGCACACACTACACATTGTTTATGTCCATGTTTTTGGATGCTGAAGGAGAATTCAAATCAGGGAAATGGCAGCCAGTAAGTTTTAAGGACTCATCTGTGGGCGACAACTTCTTTCTTTATCTTCTTGTTTATCTTTAGAAGATGCTCCATATTTAGCAATTATTGAACATAAAATTCCCATCCTGAATGAACGATTTTTGTGGTTCCCTTAATTTTTGTGGATAATGCATGTTTTGAAAACTCACAAATCAAGCAGATGCTGGAATATTTTTGGTAGTATTTCTTCATTCTCTTCCTAGCTACACTATACAATATGATATATTGGTCAGAGAGGTCCACGCCACCCATTGTATCATTATAATAAATGCAAACCTCTGGTTTCATCTTCATATCATCCTTTCTTTCTTTTACCGACTTCATTTTTGCATTGTGAATACTGCTAAGCATATAAACAACACCTCTGTCTCTCTTTTTCAACACCATCAACTTTTTACGGAATTCTGCAACAACTTCTCCTTTTTGCAATTTTGTATTTGTTACATCTTTTGGAAGCTCCTTGCGATTTAAACAGACAGTTCCAATAGCATCCGTTTATAGTAAGTAAATAAACAAATTTCAGGGCTGCTATAATAATTATCTAAGCCTATCAATTACCCTTTATTCAGAAGCTTTTCTGATAAATTTAGCACTATTTTTGTAGGTTTGGTAAAGATTTCAAATCAACACCTTCTATTACATTTTTAAAATCAGAATCCTTTCCAGTATATATGGTAATGTTCCATAAATATCCTAACTTTGCCACACAAAGTTTAAATGATTCCATTTCAAAATGAGATCTTTTCTTGGGAATAAAAACTTTTCATGACAACTACCCTTTTCACGGAAGTAAACTCTTGTCAATAGAAATTTTAGCATCGGGTTTGTAACTCTCCAAGAATTTCTTCAGTAAATAATTTAACACAAGATTTATTTAAACAACTTCTGTGAGCTTGCACTCCTCCAGAAAAACTCGAGAATGACAGTAAAGAATAAAACAGTAGCTTTGGATGGTATTACCCTGAAAGGTCGAAATTTTGGGGAAGACGATTCAAATAAGAACTGAAAGAAACACGAAGTAATGAAGGATCTCATAATATGGCAGGACCAACAAGAAGGACTAGGATTAAGAATTAAGTATCATTACTATTCCTTAGGTTTCAGCTGCTCTTCCGTGCTTAGTAATTTACCTTTCCTTAATCCTTGTGGTATTCCAAAAATAGTAGATTCAGTATTTCAGTCTCTCTGAGCTTTCATAATGGTGCTTTTGTCAACTTTTCTTTGCTACTTCATGTTGATACCAAGGATAACAATTTTTTTTCTTACTGGGCCAACTTGGGGCATGGGAACCAAAAAGCTTGGGATCTCCTGCAATAGAAGCTGGTGAATTGGAATTTCCAACCATCCTGATGAGTTGGAAGGAGCAGCTTGTAAGAGCCATTTGGCTACCTGCAACTATGACTTTAGGAGTACTCTACTCCCAACTATTTTTGGCATTTATTTGTGATATATGCTGAATAGGGAACTTGCAAATAGATAAATAATCTCTTTTGAAGGTAAAAGTAAAAAGTCAGATTATAAGATCTGTTAGCCTTTACTTGTTATCCATGGTGAATTGCTTAGTACATTACTTCTTGATCAATGTGAGCTTTGTCATATAATTTCTAAGATTTTCATGTGTTTGCTATTTGAAGCACGATATGGAATCATTTCTGCAATAACATAACTCCTTGGTTTTAATTGCTAACAACAGTCTTTTTATTTTTCATGCTTTTATCAGATTGACTCGACAGGTAACTGACAAAATATTGCAGGAAGTTTTCTTGGGGTATCAGCCAGGTTACTTCTTGTAAGTTCATTGATGTTTAGCCTCCAGCGCCATCTTAAGGATGACGAAGCCAACAAACACCCCAAAATATCAATGAATTTGAAGCAGTGATATAGCAAGAAAACTTCCTGCATCATCTTCACTGGTAAAACACCAGATTATTCTTGACAAAATATTGCCTTTACAGTGGTGCAGAACTCAAGTCAATCAGTAACTGTCCTGTGAAAGCAGTTGGTTTGTACGCTTTATGTTAGTGTATGCTTCAAATTGGTTGCATTCCCCACCAGGTGAAGCAGTTCCTTATGGAAGAGAAGATGAGTGGTGGCAGTGGTTTGCCCTCTCCATCCGTCAAGGCAAAGAAGCTGTACAGCTCAAGTTCAGAGGAAGAAGATGAAGAAGAGGAAATTAATGCAACAGATGGGTCCCCATCAATTCTTGGAGGCAAGATGCGTAGCCGCAAAAAGGTGGTGCAGGAGGGAAATTCTGGAAGCAGCAGGAGGTCTGTTTCACAGGGATCGAAGCGTCCTTTGCTTCAGGTAGAGGAGGGAGCTGAGGAAGAGGAGGGGGAGGAGGAAGAAGAGGAGGATGATGATCTGGGGCAGAAGGCAGAAGGAGGGGTGGAGGTAGGCTCGGAAGGGGAGCCAAGTCGGAAGGCAAGGAAGAAGAAGAAGAAACAGAGTAGCAAAAAGAGGAAAAGCAGCACGAGGGAAGATGTGGGACCACTGCCTCCAGAAGTGGCCCAGAATCCAGTGCTTAGGAAATATTGGCAAAGAAGATATCACCTGTTCTCCAATTATGACCTTGGTATCAGATTGGATAAAGGTTTGTTTTCTGAATGTGTTTTGTTTATACAAGGTTCTTCTTCAAGTCCTAAGGTTATTCGATCCGATATCAAGTAAGGGAACTTTTGGTTTTAATCTCTATTAGTAAGTAAAAAAGGTAAATATAATTAAAGGGAATAAAAAGAAAAAAAAAACTTCCAAACAGCGTGTACATGGGCAAGAAATGAAGTGTATCGTAGGGTTGCCTATACTCCAATTAATCGATTAATTATTGCAGCAAAACTAAGACCCATTTACAAGAACCCCATTTGGTTTTTTCAATTGTGCCTATTTTCTCTTCAACATCAAAATCTGGCAGAATGGCGCCATTTTAATTACAGAATTATTTCAAAGCGAAGAAAACAGGGCATATATGCAACCGATCTTCTGCAAATTGCTTCCTTATCCTGCAACAGTTATCAACGGCGACCGAGTACTTAAACATTAATCCGCTTTGTGAGCTCCATCAGAGCATCCTAATCATATTGCCATTTCATCGCCTCCCTTTACCCAGCTTTTACGGAATTCGTTGCTGTAATTGACTGCTATGGTCTTCTCCTTCCGTAAACCGTTGCGCCACGATTTTTCATTTTTGGAAATCGATTTCCCCTTCCAAATATCCATCTTTAGCTGCTCAGTTTAGCCATAATTTCCTTCTGGACCATTTTGGTTGATTGAACCATCATCTCGATCTCATTGCCATTTTTTCGAATTTGTTTCCCTCCTTAAATTAGCCAACAACAGCATTATTTGAACGACAAGTCTGTGTATAAAATTAATTATTTATTAGTACTTATTTTTATATTAATAATTCCAAGGGAACATTTTAGATGCAACTTTGACTCAATAACTCCAGAATATAATTTCACTCGACCACACAAGGTCTATCCCACAAATTTGTTTGAAACTGTTAGCAAATCTACATCTACATTAGTACCCTGCAAGCCGCCTTTCGGCTTGTGGCAGGGGGCAAATAGATACTTCAACGAGTTCATATAAAATCCTGAGAATTACTTCGAGGGAAAAGGATTGCTTATATAAGGATATACTATTTTCAATCTGACAGTAACCACTACACTGCAGCAATTGATGACTACAATATCAATGTGTCAGTAGTTATTCAAAATTTAAATTGATGAATTTTAGGCTGATTGTTAATTTTGGTTTATTGAGAAACTAGGAAAAGTTATGAAAAATTGGAACATATTAGTCCTTATTTTTTGAGACCAAGAGAACCTATTCTTGAGTGTATCAATGAGATGCAAAGGTAAAGGTTCCCTTGTTATTCGCCCTGATTCCTTGGCTACTGAGAACACTTCATTAAGGGTGCGTTTTACACACTGAAAAATCCAGGTGCTACCAATTTCCAAGGTCTTTAGATATTTTTATCAGCATTGAGAGCCTATAGAAAGATGCAGTTGCTTTTAAAAGATGCGATCTGAAGATTTTAAACTGAAATATGTTTCTGATTTTGTAACATAGATGACAGCACCATTCTGTGCATTCATTAAACATGCTTAAAGAGCAGCAACATTCTTAAAGAGTGTTCTCAGCAGTCATGGATCATGGCAACAATGTTGTGAAAAATGTTTAAGTCTTCAAAGGGTTTACTTGGAGAAAAGACAGAAGTTACAGCTTTCTGGGGCAAGTACGTTTTTTAGATTAAATACATATTATTACAGTAGTATACTAAGTAAGCTTTTCATAGCAGAAGAACCAGTAAAAAATAGGTGTTGTATGTATTAATAATGCACATTCTATGGTAGAACTTACAAGGAGAGGCTCTCACTTTGGTCTGGGGATTTTGATGAAACGTTTTGTGGTCATACTGGTAGTAGAGTAATGAAACAGTGAAACAGGGTTCTTGTAAGTGTGTCTCAGTGTTGCTGCAATAATTAATCGATAATTGGAAGTCAGGCAACTCTGCAACACACATCCTTGTTTGCCCATGTACATGCTGTTTGGTTGTATTTTTTCGTTTTATTTTCATTTTCTTCTGTTATATTTACCCTTTCTAATTACTAATGGACACTAGGACAATAAGTACATTGTCTTACATTGATATTGTACATTGATATCCAATCAAATCACCTTATTTCAACCAAATAAACCTCAACGACAGAGAGATTGACTTAAAATATGATGGATGGTTTTAAATATAGTTTTCGATAATGTTTGTTTCATTTTTACATCCAATTTATGATTTCCATCCCACGTTAACAAAACTGTAGTTGTCTCGTTCAAGAGAAATGCGAGATTAGTTCCTGAGAGGATGGAATCCGGATTCACTTGCTTGTGCGTAACCAACTCTTCACCAAGATTTAGAGACATATTACAATGTTCCTGGTATGCATCAAAACTTGCAGAGGTGTGAAGTTTCTTCCAAAATGTGAGTGAGATACTTCTTGGATGATGTGAAACGGACATATTGTACTCGTGGAAGGCAATATATGTTGAGATGCTCATGGTGGATTAACTATTTGTGTTTTTATGACAACTTTCATCCTAAATATTGCCAAGGAGAGTAAATGTTCACATTTACTGTGATAGAACTGATAAGACATTTAAAAATCAATAAATTCATACTATTTCGCTAACAAAATGAAATTTCATCAACTAAATATAATAAAATGTTGCTAACATTAGAAAAAATCATTATCATCAGTTATACTTAACATCCCTACCATAAAAGAGTTTTTTTTTTGTTCTAGGAATGAAATATTAGTTCTTTCTAAATATTGCTTTCAGGACTGTATTATTAAAATGGAAAGATTAAGATCAGTAACATTAAATTAAGTCATTCAATTATTTATTTAAAACAATTGTATTTAAAAAATTATGAAGTTTTCATTTATCAATAACTGAAAATGGTTTAAAACAGAAATGGAAATGAAAACCAGAAATGGTTTTATTGTAGTTCAAAGAGTGGATGTCATACATAAGATCCAATAAAAATTGGGAAACAGTCTCATTGAGACCTGAGAGAGCCAAGGAACTAAGTTCAAACCCAATTAATGTCACCTGCACGATCATACACCTGTCATCGGCTCTGAGGCCCCTTTTTGAAGGAAATGAATTTCTTCCAGAAAGTGAGCCAGCTCGTTTCCAAATCAAGGACGTTTTTCTTTGTAAAATCCTACATATTTGGACAAATGGTAGTGTTGAGTTCCATTCTTCCATAGAGGCGATTGTAGATTGAGTAATATTGTAGGTCCAGAAAGCTTCCCAATATCTGACCTATTAGTGCTGATTATTTATTATCCAGTAAACAACTACAAAGCATTCAGTCATAGGTTTTATTGATGAATTTCAAAAAAACATTTGATATTTTAAATCATGAAATCAGTTGAAGGCAAGTTCCCCTTGCATTCTAAAATAGTTGCTAATTTTCTGAAATGTTAAAATAGTGCTTGCAAAAGGTTTTTTTATGAGACTGCAAACCGGTTTCTAATGAAGACCAATGTAAAAAGTACCTCTGGAAACATCACCGAAAACTACATTTAAAACTGTGCATAATACTTGTGAATAATAAGTGGATCTCTCTGTCATTAAGGTTTATTTGGTTGAGATACGGTGATTTGATTGGATATCAGATAAGAGAATGTAATTATTGGTCTAGTGTCTATTGGTAAGTAGAAGAGGTAAACATAACCATAGAGTAATCTTATAGAGCGCTCGCGTCCATGCATCTGAGTGATATGCCTTTTTCTCATACTTAGGGATGCACCGACCAGTTGGCGCTGCGCATCATCGCATCAGCCTTCGTGTAATCGTAGCAGGCTTGGCAACCTCGTGGATTTTTTGAACTGCAGATGCACTTCATTGGCAGAGATGTCAATCAATTTTTGTTATATTATTGCATTTTCTCCAAAAAGGTTGCTACAAAGTCGCTTAAAAGCAGAAACACATGGCTAGCATGTTTTATACAAATATTACATCAGTTCAGATATTAAATGAATCAAACAGACAATAAGTACAGTCAAAGAGAGCGCCTTTCTTTATTACTTCATTTGGTCATATTTCACTCTACGATGAAGCTGTTTTTTACCTGACAATTAGGGATGAGTAACGAATTCTTTAACTGCAATGATTTACGTACAGAAATTGCTAAAAAATATTTCTGCCACTTGTTTATTCCATATGTTTGCAAGTTGAGTTTTCGACTAAAGAGTCATTATAATACACACTATAAAGAATGAGGGAAACAAGTGATGAAAATTTCACAAAGAAAACTTCGCGAGTTGTCTAGAATCTGTAGAGCCTGGTCAAGAGACCAGTTTTCGTTTCTTCGAGTCCAGAATTCGAACATTTTCAGTGTTTTGCAAGAGACTATATGTGATCATGTGAGTCAGTTATTGATGTCTTTACGAGTGTTATAATTGACAGATGTATACCGGAAAGCCAAAAAAGACAGATGTCACTCCTGGGGAAAGATTATTTATGAAATCTAAAATGGTAGAGGGATAAAGCTATAGGGATATCATTATTTTTATACCCCTTGCCATTTTACCATCATTGGCAACTTTTAGGGTCAATATGTTTATTTTGTTATTTGTTTCAATTTCATTTCATTTTGAAGTTTTTAATAACACAATTAATTTGATAAGCATATTTTATGTTAATAAGCCAAGATAATAATAATACTTACCAAAAGCCAATAACAGTTATTATCTATCTAGTAAATAAATTATTCATTGAAGGCGATGTTTTCAAAACAAATTCGTTGTACGATTCGCTGGTATGTGAAAAAGGTACTGAAGACGGCCATAAGAATCATCTCAAATTATTTTTTCATAGTATTGCACATAAGGTGATGAATAGAATTCAGCTATGAGAAGAAACATTGCAAGGGTGCCTTGTAATTACGTGTGCTTGCCGGATGCAAAAAATCTCAGTTTAACCAACACTCATTCACGCATTGATATTGTCTTTCTCATATCAGTTAAAAATTGCAGGTTCCATCGATTCTATAGTAAGCTCAACTTCACTGCTTGTCAGTCATCAAAAATTTCTAAACTGCTGCAATTCTATATATTCGTTTGATTGGTATCGCTGTCGCATATCGCAAGGAAAATTCCGATTCATCACCATTTCATGCATGAATTTCAGCACTAAGATACTGAGGACATCTCAAAAAATGAAGCTAATGAGTTTGAAGTCGTTAATGAGGAGTAAAATTCTCTGGATAAATATTTCCGTTATTAAACACACGGAAAATATTCCCTCCTCACACTCATCGAAAAGTGGAGATAACTCTAAATGTTACTGATCATTAATAAATCACAAACAAATAAAATAATAAATCGCCTATATGGCCTGCCATACAGTCATACAGAAAAAATTATATATGACAATAAAGATGCATACTTCATATCCCATAGTTTAAAGTTGGTATATAAACTCGGTAGAACTGATAAACTAACGTGGAAGTGTAATAAATATTCTAAAGGGCCACTCTCGAAAAGGACGAACTCCTCGGCACAATCACTTTCATAACCTAAATTGTACTGTAAACCTTTACAGTAGAGAGAAAGGGAGAAAGTTTTCAAAAATGATTTTTGCCAAATTTCTTTCTCTATGCATAAGCGTTTCCCCTCGAAAAAAGCCAGGGCTATAAGATTAACCTTGTGTTTTCAAGACGTTGGAAGGAGTATATAAGATAAGATAAGAAGGCTCTAGGTCCTGGCCGTGCCTTACCCTTCCTCATTACCCTGTGAGCAAGAATAGAGCAATACCAATGCCATCTATTGGAGATAAGACGCGAAAAAAAGTGATATCAAAACGCCCCATAAGGTTATCCCTCTATAAGATTACTCTATGATATAACAAAAAAATGAAAAGAAAACGAAAAAGTACAACCAAACAGAGTGTACATGGGCAAACAAGACTGTATTGTGGAGTAGCCTATTCTCTGATTATCAATTAATTATTGCAGTGAAACTAAAAACCATTTACAAGAACCCTGTTTCACTTTTTCATTACTTTACTACCAGTACAACCATAAAAAGTTTCATCAAAATCCCCAAAAGTCAGAGTCTATCTTTGTAAGTGTCAGAAGTGAAATTATCTTTATAAATTAGTTGCATGCATCTATTATTTATCATATGATGTTTAATAGTAATGACTTTTTTGATTTCTTTAAAATGAAATTTTGATCAATTTCTTTTGCAAATTATTCTTTTAAAATTTCTTCGTACTTTACATATCTTTACAAGTGGATAGGGGCCATCTTTAAATGATGTCACACTTAAGGGAGGATATGGGAAAATGTGAAACTTTTTGACATAGGATGGGGATATTTGTAGCATAATGTGATGTCACTAATCAGTAAAACTTTGTTGCAGAATATTCAGTGTCTTAACTGGAGTAATATCCATTAAATTTAACAGAAATTCTGAGAACATGTTTTGTTTCATTCAGTTTTATGTGGTGAGAGTGAAGGATTGTTTTTGGCGATTATAATTTCATATTAAAATATGTGGATGTTTCCCGTTTTAATTTTGCTGGGGAACTCTTGTAGCGTAAAAGAAAAGTTGCAGAAACCCTATTAGTTATTTTCAGGAAATCCTATGTGGTGATCAACCAGGTCAGTTTGTTGGATGGTTCGAATGTTTTTGCAACATCCTCCATTGCTATTTTCAAGCATGTCTTGCACTATTTTGGTCAGACAATGATTGTGGTTGCAAATTATGCTGGCTGCATTGTATGTGTGGTCAAACTGGTATGGGATGAATTTTTCAAGTTGGTAGGAGTCCGGTATTTGGGCGTATATTTAGGAGGTCAAATTTTAGGTTGTAGACTAAAGTATGAGTGAATATAGATGGGTTTAAATTTAGTTTTAAGGACTATGAAGGGAAGCTTACAAGATTGGTGTTATTGAATTCAATGTTTTTTTTTGTTTTAAATGGTACAAATTTCAATTTATTTGTGATTAGTTTTGGTTGTTTAAACCTTTTTTTCCTTTTTCTTGGTTTGGGTTCATATTGCCAAAGGTTGTTCAAGAGGGTTGTCAATATCTTCAAGTGATAATTGAAGTTTTTCTATGCTCTTTGCCACAAGGTTGGACACTGTAGTTAATTGGAAGTGGCTTTTGATTTATTTTATTGGAACGTTCGTGCTTGTTATGGATCTGATACAATTATTGTAAAATTTTTCAACAAGCATAATATTAGCTTTGGTGGTGTTTAAGGAAATTATGGTTAAGTTACAGAGGAAGAATGAACGAATGAATTAGTTGTAATTTAGATTTTGGAGCTAAAGGGCTGGATTTTTTTTAAAGCGGAAAGAATTAAAATTTGGCTATTTGGGTTTTTGGGATACTGTATTTAACATGAGAGTTCCAAGATAAATTGTTTTTAATTTTTACACCTAGAAATTTAGTTTCTTTAACAAGGGGAATGATGGAGTCATTACAAATTACTGGTTCATCGGATGTTCTGTTTTTGTTAATTTTAAATTTTATATGATTTATGTGGATTAACTTTTAAGTGCGTATTTAGCCATGATATAAGTGAAAGAATGAAAGAATTTATGTGAGAGCTGGCTAAGTTAGGTGAGACGCTTTGTGAGGAAACAGTTAAGTTGTGGTGTATATGTCTTATAATTTTGGGGTCTGATGGCAATGAAATGATGGCATGTTGTTAATGAAAAGATTAAATAGAATTGGGCTAATGGTATTCCCTTGGGGAACCCCAGCTATGATGGGAAGAAGAGGGGGAAGGAAATTGTCTGATCGGACCTGGATAAATCAGTTGGAGAGGAAGGATTGAATGAGTTTAAGAAGGAGGAGAGGAAAGGATAGTTATGCTCATTTGTAGATTCATCCATGATGCCATGTCTTGTCAAAGGCTTTCTCTACACCAAAAAAAGGCTACTTGGGTGGTGGTATTTTGCTTGTAGTATCCATCTAAAATATTTTCAACAAGTCTTAAAATTTGGTGAGTAGTCGAGTGAGTTTGATAGAATCCCATTTGTTCTGGAAGTAAAATTTTGTTCTCGTCAACATGGTGGAGGATTTTGTTGAGAATAATTTTTTGAAGCCTTTAGATATTGAAGAGAGGAGGATGACTGGTTTATGGTTGCTAATGATTAGTGGGTCCTTTTGAGGTTTAGGAAGAAGAATTGCAGTGCCTATTTTGCCATGAATAAGAGAATTAGTGGATGAGAAAGCAAGCATTGAAAAGGTTGACCTAAAGTGCTACAAAATGGGGGCCTTTTTCCAGATTTCAGAATTTTGTTTGAGAAAGGGTCAGGGCTAGGAGTTTTATGAATATTGAGAGAAGATAGAATTTCAATAATTTTAGAGGAGTGGGGATCAGTAGGGTATTTATATTGTCTGGGATCCCCTCTGCTTCTCTCTGATTGGTGAACCAATCCTTTGTTCTGATTGACTGCTCTTGTTTGTTGTATTTTCCGTATTGTTTGATTACAATTTTTGCTCAGGAAAATTCCCTCATCCCAATAAGTTGCACTGCAACATCCTACCTTAAAAAGCTAATGCAGCAAAATTAAGACCATATATGGGTTATTGTATATATTCTAATGCTTACCAGTCCTGTACACTGCCACCATCTGCAGTAAACAGGAAAATGCTACACTAAGGGTCAATCGAGATAGATAGTGCTTGACATCCTTGAAAATGGTAACAGTGGTTGTTACTTAAGTGTCTGAACCATCCAACAAACTGACCTGGTTGATCACCCAAGGAGATATCCGGAGAAGCATCCACCGGGAAAACATCAGCTCTTCCTAGTGGTTATATTCTTTATAAGGTGAAAAAATGAAAGACTTGTGGGGCCATGTGAGAGCCTGGTTAAGTGGGAGGAGGAGGCATAAAGCTCCACGTGATATTTTGTGATGGGGAGGGAATCAGTTACCCCAAAAATGCTATAACAACTGTCATGATTAGATCCTTTGAGGAGTCAAAGTTCAAAGTGTTTCGTCAGCATAGATAATTTTGCATGTAAATCCTTTGAGCTGACATTTTCTTATGGGAAGAGAGAGTCCCACTAATCCTAACACTGATCATCCCAAATTGCGGTTAATCTTAACACTGAAAATTTTTAAAATTTAAAATGCATATTTAAGCATAATTTTTGGGATGAATGGAACACAATCAAAGTAAAAATATACAATACTGTTAAAAGTATAAAATGCATGCAATATTGTATCAATATGTAAAATATAGTTATTTGGATGGATTTTCACGGCAACTATGCAATTTTTAGATTATCCAAATATTTTGCAATGTGAACAGCATCCAGTTCCAATTTAGTTTGAATTAGCTAAACTCTAGTATATTATCAAAATTACTGCAGTTACGAAAATATTTTAAGTATTATTCTGGTATATTTAGGTCACATCAAAAGCAAATTACTAAATTTAAAATAATAATAAAGAAAAATAATTGTCATCCCAGTAGTGTTGAATTCAGTATGTATTATTATGGAATTGAAATTATTGTTTACATTTTGAAGTGACTCAGTCATTCTCCACATATTATTATTTAACTGTATGAATCATTTGCAATTTATGTACTAAATGGTTGTTTTTCAGAATCATGGTTCTCAGTTACTCCTGAAAAAGTTGCAGAGCACATTGCAGAGCGTTGCCGTAGTGACGTAATAGTTGATGCATTTTGTGGAGCTGGAGGCAATGCTATTCAGTTTGCTTTCACTTGCTGTCATGGTAAGATGATTTTATGACAACTACTACATATGGTGATGTCAACATTTAAACAACTATTTGCAAAGCAATTATATTAAGATGACATATGATATATTGAATCATTGAACAGAAATTCATTATTTTAAGTGTGACTAAAATCTTTACAATATACAGGGTCTTTTAAAAAGAATGAACTGATTTAATGAAGTTATATTTTAAAATTAATCTTCTCTAGCGAGATTTGGTGGAATTCCATTATAAATGAAATAATAAATATAACTTGTACTTTTCCACAAATATATTTTTGGCGTTGTAACCAATGGTTTCGAACTTTCAGTTCATCGTCAGGCTTAGGAAAGTAAAAGAAGAAGTTAGACATAGGGATATAAGGGACAACAAATCAGAGAAAGAGAAAAAGGGGGGGGAGTGAAATGGTCTAGGGAGACATGTGGGAGGCATCAGTTGGAGGGTAGGGGAGGGGGAGGTCCAGCAGATAAGTCGACTGGTGATGGAGGTGGTAATGAGGGAAAAAGGCAAGTTAAGAGGTTTGAAGGATTATCTATAAAAAGATGTTCATTGGCTAGCGAATGTGAATGGTGGAGGTGATGAAGGGTATGAAATTTCTCTATGGTGTCTAAATTGAAACCTTCTGCAGAAGAATGAAGAATTGTAGGAGTGAAATTGGAAGAATGATTGTTTTCAAGGAGATGACGGGCAAAGTGGAATCTTGAGGGGGCTCTGTTCAGTAGAGCTCTATGATGTTCTTTGCATCGTAGTATAATATTTTTGCGACTTTGTCCAACGTAAATACTGTCACACTCATTACAGTGGATCCTGTATATTCCTGGTTTAAGTATAGGGTCAATTTTTTCTTTCCTATTGCATAATAGGGATTTTAAGATTTAAAAAAAAAGGCTATATGGAAATCTGACTTTGGGATTGAGGAGGCATTTCCTATGAAATTAAATTTGATAAACAGAGGCCACTGAATGTTGATGGGAGACGGAGAAAAGATATGATTTAGAGCAATTTTCCTCTTTTTGCTTTCTAATAGTTTGCTTATTAGACCGGAGGAGTAACCATTATTGACTGCTGTTGTGTGGATGGTAGTGAGTTCTTTTTAAATTCATTGGGGGACATAGGAATTGGGACTAGTCTATGGATCAGGGAGTGAAAAGCAGCTAGCTTGGGTGAGTAATGGTGGTTGGATGAAGCAGGAATAGTGTGATCGGTGAAGAACAGTTTCCAATAAATGGAGAATTGTAGTTTGTGGTCGGTGATGCGCAGGTTTAAATCTAAAAAAATTAAGGGAGTGGTTGACTTCATTCTCCATTATAAAAGTTAGAGTTTGGTGAAGAGAGTTCAGAATGTTTAGTTAGATGTTTGTGTTAGTGTTTGTCTAGATGAACCCTTTCAAATACAGAGAATGTCATCGACGTATCGATGCCAAGTGATAACATTCTTTAAAATTGGTGTATTGGAATTAAATGATTTTGTTTCAATATGATTAAGAAATATATCAGCAACAATTGGTGACAGTGGGGAACCCATGGCAAGTCCCTTGTTTTGTCTGTAGAAGGACCCATTGAATGAAAAGTAATTTTGATTAGTACAAACAGTAATTAAATGTAACAAGTTTTCCATGATATCGATATCACAATTGTTCCTGATTAATGTTTCTTCAATCACCGTTAACATGTCTCTAATGGGTACATTGGTAAATAAGTCCTTGATATCGAATGAAACAATTTTACGGTTAGATGGTAATGTTAATTCACTGAGCTTTTTTGTCAATTGTAGGGAGTTCTTCACTGAGTATTTAGGCATAAATAACTGCAAATCAGAAAGGACACTGTTCACAAATGAAGCCAGTTTATGGGTGGGGGGAGAGACACCAGACACCACCGGACGAATAGGAATCCCTTGTTTAGATCCATAGAATCTTGGGGAAGGGGATTAGCACAAATTAAGCGAGGTTTGGTGTGATTATCTATTATGCCAGAATCAGCAGTAGCTTTTTTAACCTGATTCTGTTGTTGAGTAGTGGGGTATTTGGCTACACTTGAAAAGTCATTCAAAGAGATGAAATGGTTGCACTTGTTAGTATAATCACTTCAGAGTGGAATAGCATTTTTGTGTGAAATTCTGTTTCATACTCCACAAAACCGCGACAGAAACATTTGAAATGTTGAAAACTGCTTTAAGCAAAAAAGTGATGAGTCATAGTCAGTGCTTTGATTGGTATTTGCCCTTCAAAAGTTGTGGGAACTCAGTTGAAGACGATTGTTGGAGTGGAAGGGTGTCAACATCAACTGCTGACAGTCATGTCAATCAGGTGAGGTCCCTTGTGTGAGCCAATCGACAACTGACTGTCACAGAACTAGCAGAGGAGAGAGGCATCTCTGTGGAAAAAAATCAAGAGTAAGCGACCTCAGCTTTGGAGGGAAAACTCGTGGTCCCTCCATCACGACAACACCCCACAGCTTTTGGCCATCAGGATCCATGAATTTTGTGCCAGAAATTCAATGTCTGTTCTACCCCAACTGTCTTACTTGCCTGACTTTTTCCTGTTCCCCAATCTCAAGAGACCACTCAAAGGAAAGACATTAGAGACAACAGACACCATAAAGGAAGATTTGACACGAGAGCTTTCACTGATTACAGGAAACAATTTTAAACAGCGTTTCCTGCAGTGGAAAAAATGCTGGGAAAAATGTGTACAACAGCGGGGGAGAGTATTTTGATGATGATCACATGGAATAAGCCGTAAATATTCACAATAAATATAATCTATTGAAGAAGCCTTCACTTTGTGAAATTCCATAACTAGGGTATAGAAATAAAAACACTTTGTCAAAAATTCCACTTGGACTTTTAAGGAACCCAACATGTTTCAGATAATTCTGTCCATCATCAGGTGAAGAAACCACAAGCAAAAGCGAATATATATAACTCAGTGACCAATGAGTAGACCGGTCAGGTAGGGGAGGGGTTGGAGATATTAGGGGCAGGGAGTTGTGGGAGAAGGCGAACAGTAGATAACAGCAGGGAGTGGTTAGGGAAGAGATGAATGTTTATTAATGTGTAATTGTTATGCTTATGCTGTATTATTTCTAATTGTTCCATATAGTTCAGTTTTTTCTTGTTTGACTGTTTGTGTTCTTTGGTTTGGATTTGTAAATTTCTTTCTTTCTGTCCAATATAAATGGCACCATGATTGTTATAATTTAACTTGTATATACCTGATCTACATATTTTATCGATTTTATCTTTGTTGTTTAAAATTATTTTACCTATATTGTGCGTCGTATAGAAAGCGGGTTTGGTATTAGTAAGCGTAATTTGGCAAGGTGATAGCTAATGTTACCAATGAAAGGTATTTTGCCCCTTTTGCTTTAGCTTGTGGTTTCTTCACCTGATGATGAACAGAGTTGCATGAAACCGGTTGTGTTCATTAAAAGTCTAAGTGAAATTTTTAACAAAGTGTTTTTATTTCTATACCATATTCACAATAAATTTTTTTTAATAAGTCCTGAAGTTTTTTGAATAGACCTTATTTATTATTGTATTTAAGTATTGTATACAATGAACAAGTAAATAATATAACTTAATTTCACTGAAATCCTTTATTTACTGAAAATATAGACTTATCCCAAACGATTCCTTTTTTTTTAAGTATTCCTTTCCTTTCCTACAAGTGTTCAATAAGACCACCAGCTGCAGCACAGACTGTATCAAGGCGATTGGAGATCTCCTCTCAAATGTGATGCAGCGTATCTCAGTCCACTGAGTTCATCACTCTTGCTATTCAATCTTTAAAGTCATCCATGTTAGTGTGTAGTGGTGGAACGAAAGCATTGCCTTTGACATATCTCCAGAGGAAGAAGTCGCAAGGAGTGATGCCATGCATGGAAATCAAGGTTCTGATCACCCTTGCAACCAACCTGCTGCTGAGGCACAGTTTCATTCTGATTCTCGCACCAATGAGGTGGTGCTCCATTCTGCTGGAAAACTAAGTCACTAAGTGTGATTGGAGCAAAGGGAAGAGCTAGGTTCTGAGTATTTTGAGATGACTTTGACCTGTGATTGTTGTTCTGGAAGAATAAAGGACCATAAACCTTGTTTTTACAAACAGTATAGAAGACATTCAGGCTAGGGATATCTCGTTGTTGCTTGATTGTTTCACGTGGGTTGGGTTGGGTTGGGCTGGGTTGGGTGAAACCCACATTCTGTTCTCCAAATCCAAACATTGTGAAGATTGACACAGCCATCAGTGGAAGGTTTTTTCTTGACAAAAATGACTCGTGAAAAAAGGTTTGATCTTCCATGTCCAGCAATACTTCTCAAGATACCTTCCCTTTGTTAGCATTTTTAAGTTATGCCTTTTCAAAACATACCAGATTGTGGATTGCATCATTGAAAGCTCATGGCTAGCTTGAGATATGGACTTCCTTCAGCTCCTTAGAAACACCTCTTGAACTCTCATCAAGTTTTATTCAGAAGGTTGAGGTCGGTTGAATGTGGAGGTTGTTAAATCTCCTGCAAAACGCCTATTGCACTGTGACAACAGAATTGGTCCTCCCAAACTCAATAACACAGAATGACTTTGCTGAGGTGTTGCCATTCTAACTGTAACCATGCAACTGCAGGTACTGCAGTGCTCTGCTGGAAACAGCTGGTTGATTAGGAGGGGGAAATGACAAAGAGCTTTACTGGTAACTATTCAAAACATATAAATCTGCTCTTTGTAATGGTATGTGACTCGTTGCACTTATTTACTTGAGAAGTGAGGAAAAAAAGCTTTGAAATCAGTTCATACTTTTAGAAAGACCCTGTATATGTCATATTATAATGTTGTAACGGTTGGTATTTATGATTACCTACAATTCTGTAGCTATGACAATTTTTTGTTGTCTTAATGACCATATTTTTTACTCTTGTCTTTTCATCTATTAAGTTAATCAAGAAATTCCTGGAAAATACTCATTATTATTTGTGAAAATTCACTTTTGTATTTCTGAATCATATATATAAAAAGCAAATGTCTGTCCGTCCATCCATCTGTCTGTCCCCCTATTTATTTCAGAAACGGCTTAACATAGAGATCTGAAACAAACTGCATTGTGTTTCTGCAATGCTGAAGCCCACAGGAAAACTATTTTAATCTCTGTAAAGGCCCAGGTTCGAACCCAGGAGCCCATAATACGTTTCCATAAGAGATGTACGTAAATTACGTTTTCATGACTTGCAGAGGTCATTTCTTTTACAAAATTAAATTAGAAAAAATGGTCCTACAAAATTGAGACAAGTGTCAAAAGAAAGGAAAATAATCATAGAATCCTATTTTAGTCGTGAACTTTGATAAAATAGACATAAATTTCGTAAAATTTTTTGGAAATAAACAAGGCATCCCTTTGACGACCAAGGCAATTGTTGAACATTGATTTCATGAGTTTTCCCATATTAATGCACGGGGATAATCAATTTTGTATACTTTTCCATAAGAAATGTATGTAAAATAGGTTTTCGTTACCTGCTGAGGTCATTTCTTTTACAAAATTAAATTAGAAATAATGGTCCTATGAAATCAAGAGAAGTGTTTAGAAGACATTTATGTAAAGTAGGCTTTCATGACTTGAAAACAGTATAATAAATATTATAAATATTTTATATGATAAGAAATATGTTGAGTTATTATGATCTTACTGCAGATTTGTTTTGCACTTAGGAGGACCAGATATATATGATAATAGATATATTTTTAAACTAAATTAAGTCCTGTTATGCTTGACAGGGGCGTTTACTAGTTTATTTATAATTTTCATTTTTGAATGAATCCTGATGGACAGTATTTATTAATTAACTTTTTGGTTGTTCCTTAAATATCTTTTGTAGCTCGACAATGTTAGAACAGTTTTATTCTGTAGATAATTATGTATATTTCCTCATATCTCAATTAAATTCTGAACCAAACACCTGCCTGAGTAAATTTCATTGCAGTTATAACATAGATATCTAAAATCTCACAATCAAAGGTAGGACAAAAGTAAGACAGCCTCTGTTCTCTACTACTCCACTTTTGATACAAAAAAGAGATGCGTAGTAATCCATCACTACATCTCAAGTCACATAATTTGATAACAAAATTTGAAAGTAATATTTCACAAGAATTTAATGCTGCAAATTGTCAACTTAATGATTAATATGTGAACATAAATTATTTTTGAAGCTTATACATTTCCCTTACCTGTCCTATTTTAAACTACTTTACTTGGTGGAATAAAAAAATTCAATTTTAATGGCTATTTTTAAGCCTAAGTGGATTATTCTTATTTATTAATGTTGTTTATTTTGCTCACAATTTTTTTCCAGGAATTTGGTCAATCAATGGTCAGTGAAGCATTACTTCTAAATGATCTCATGCATATTTTTAATTTCCTAACTTTTAAACAATATACAAAAAGAGCCAATCCTTATTATATTTTAATTCACAAGCTCGATGTATTCTTCATGAAATGTCAAATTTTCTCTCCATAAGTAACTTTCATTTATAGTGATAGCAGTTGACATTGATCCAGTCAAAATAGCCATTGCTAAACACAATGCTGCTGTCTATGGTGTGGAAGATCGCATTGACTTCATCGTGGGTGACTTCCTTAAGTTGGCTCCAAGTCTGAAGGCAGACGTAGTTTTCCTGGCTCCTCCATGGGGTGGCCCTGACTACAAAGTTGCAGAGTCATTTGATTTGGAGAAAGGAATCTTCTCTCCGTATGGAGGGTCACTTATTTATAAGTTGTCCTCCTCCATATCAGAGAACATTGCATACTTCCTCCCAAGAAATATCAATACTGATCAAGTATGTCTGCTTTGAATTGAATTTTATTATTATTCTTTCCTTTCCTTGATCCTGATTATCTCTTATAGTTAATCACAGATTTAAAGGATGGGGTAAAAGTTTTAGATTTAAATGCAAGACAAAAATTAAAACAGAATTAGGTGTTGAGGAAAGAACTCCTTAAGAGTTGAAGGGGTTTGAAGAACCAAATACCATATTGGATTCTTACTCTTCCTGATTGCCTATTGAGATGAACATACTGTTTGTTCTCATAAGGCAACCATTCAAAGCAAATGACTCATATCTTTCTATTATGTTATTGCATATGTACAGATGGTTTCCAATTAAGAACCCCTAAATAAGGACCAAAATGTGCTAATTGCGCCTTATTGAACTACTATTGAAATGTAACAATTTCTTTCAGACAATTTCTATTAGTGTGCACAAAGCTTTGGGCAACATTGTAATACTTAGTAATGCATGTTTTTTTCTATTTCTTATCTTTTAGTCTGAGCTATTTCAGGTAATTTTGTCCAGTTTGCTCCCCATTCAGTTTGTTTGTCATTTCATCAGTTTTTCTTTAAGTAAGCGTTGACTCAGACTGTTCTTATCAATATTTTTTTTTACTGTTTGGCAAGTTATTGAATGTGTTGAAGGGTCTGTATTCATACCTTTGTCACTGTTTGAGACCTTTCCTGAAGATAAATTTTGTTTGCATGTCATCAATTGTTGAAATAATTTGAAGTGTTACATTCTTAAAATCTATATTTTTTCCTATAGACAATATCTCAATCATTTTAAAGATAACTGAAGTAATACTTGTGTCATCCAAAGGAAAAATGTATCAGTGAAAAAGAGAGAGGAAAGCCATCAATTTAATTGTGACACAGCAGGAGAATTCTGCAGCTGATAACATTGGTCTGGTTGTGGGAAATGCTAGTCTTAGGGAGTCTTTTCTTGCATGCTGTTTCTTTGCGAAATTTCTCTTGTTTATGTTGTGATTATTAAGCATTAAAAAAATGTATTTGTTATTGTAGAGTCCTATTTATAGATGATTGTGCTTTTTCCATACTGTCAGAAAGTAGAACAGCTAAAAAGCATGATTATGGAGGGTTCTATGTAGCCAGTCATAAGACAAGGCTGGTTAGATAGAGGAAAGTATTTAAAATTAAGCTTTAAATTCTTCTTTAAAATTTTGGTAAAAAGCCATTTTTGGTAAAAAGTTACGTTTGTAAACCTACTTTACAACCTGAATTCCCTATGAGTTAAAATTCCAGTTTGGTTGGATTTGTAAATTTCTGAAACACTCCTAATGGTATAATTTTGAATGGCTTATGCTTGATTTTCAGCTCTTACATTTATCCCACATATATTCCAACTCCCTTTGCCAAATGGACAATGCATTTGGTTTCAATGAAAGCGGTCCTAGGTTTTATTCCTGGTTGGGTTCTTTGTGTGAAACGAGCTAAGATTTCTATGCACTTTTTAATAATAATACAGTAATATACTATTGTTTAATTGTAAACTTTTTGTAGAAAGATGGTTAGATATAGTTATTGATGAAATCTCTAAGATTACTTAGTATTTGCCAGTATAAAGGATGAGGTTTTTACCTGAAGGGCTATTCCATGTCAAGTTGACCAATTTTAGAGAAGTGCCTCGCTTGACCATCACAAAATGAAATTTTGTGTGAACATTGACTCATATTCTCAATGACCATTGGCCAAGTTTGACATCTGTCGGTGCAATACTTGCTGAGATATAGTTATTTGATTGACCCCCTACCACAGGCCTCTGCAGTACGATATCAGTTTATATCAACTTTGAGACATGTTATCTCAGGAAATATTCTTTTGAGGAAAACAAAAATTGGTATTCTTACAGAACTTTTGTTGCTCTATTACAGAAAATAATAAGAAAAGTTGCATGAGCGAATACCATGCAAACAGTTTGAAGCAAAAATCGGCCCTTCTATAACCTTCAATGAAAAACATCTTTATTTTTAGAGGTGATGAAGCATGCTTATTCCTATAAAAATAATTTGAAAGAGTTTCAGGAGGGTCTTTTTTAGTAAATTTGAACTTAATATACCCTATTTTTGACATAGTAACAAAATTTGTAACATTTACATACAATTTTTTAAATAACAGAAGAATTAAACTTTTCAGTCTTTTACCATGTGTTATGTAGGTACAAGGTACAAAGTTTTACATTTATTTTTATGTTTATTTCCAGAGATCTAAAATGCCAAACTTAAAATTTTTTTCAAGCCACAATTTTTGGGTGGAGGCAGCTTCACCTATATGCAGTTTTCTCGGGCCTTATACACCCAGGATGAAAAACCAGATATATATTTTTAGAAATATAAAAGCATGCTTTTTCTTATAAAAATAATTTGAAAGAGTTTTGAGAAGGTCTTTTTTCGTAAATCTGAGCTGAATATGCCCTATTGTTGGCGTTGTAACAAAATTCGTAATATTTACACTCAACTTGTAAACTAATGGAAAGCATTTGGGCAGTGAAACTTTTTATTCTAACACATTTATTGAGTAGTTTTTAGGTACAAAGTTTCATGTTTATCTTATGTTTATTTCCAAAGATATGAAATGGCAAACTTTATATTTTTTTTGAGCCATAATTTTTTGGGCTGATTTTGCTTCAAATTGTCAGCATGGTATTCACTCATGCAACTTTTCTTATTATTTTATGTAATAGAGCAACAAATGTTCTGTAAGAATACCAATTTTTGTTTTTCTTAAAAGAATATTGCCTGAGATAACGTGTCTCAAAGTTGGTAAAAACTGATGTCGTACTGTAGAGGCCTGTGGTAGGAGGTCAATCAAATGACTAATCTCAGCAAGTATTGCACCGACGGATGTAAAACTTGGCCAATCTTCATTGAGAATATGAGTCAATGTTCACACAAAATTTCCCTTAAAATCTGTGATGGTCAAGCGGGGACCATTGGTCCACTTGACATGGAATGACCCTGAAATAATTTTCCCAAAATTGCAGTGCATTTAAGGTTTAAGTTTTAAGAGTTAAATTTTAAAATTCAATCCTAATTAATTAATACATAGTTGAATTTGTTGTTACAGTCAAAATTATGCCAGTTTAATGTGGTGAAAGTAGTAGAAAATCAATCACCAGTGTTACTGACATGAATCAGATTCATAATTCTCTTGCTTTTTAATCCATTCTTAACTTTTTCCAATATTTTGCTTTGACATATGGTAAATCCTCAATGCCAGCTAAAACAGTAAATGAGATGTTACAATATTATAGAAAAAAAATTCAGTAATGAATAGTGGCACTACTAGTTCTTCTATTTTACATCCAAAATCAACCAATCCAAGATCTGCATGTATATTATGCAACACTTCACTAAATATATCTGAAAATCAAGAAATTCTACATAAGAACTGGTGGAATATAATTGGAATAACCAGTTTGTAAGTCGAGGTGTTATTGTATAAATGTAAAGTCAGGTCTGTGGTGCAGCATCATATTGACTCCCAACTGCCATATTGGCTTTTCTAGACCACTTGAACCTACTACCTATTGATTTGGGTTCACGAAACTGGGTCAACATCATAGCACCCTGCAGGAATTGAACCTGGGACCACTTCAACATTCAAAAGGCAAACTCAATATCCTCTGATCTATCCAGGGAAATAATAGTCAAGTCAATTTATACATCCGATCTTGCAGAAGGTCATGTAGTTCTAATTCTTTAGTATGTTGTTAAGATGTCAATAGTAGGAAACCAATTTTGCAATATTGAAAGATGTGCGAGCTGTACTATTCCAAAAATTCTGACTTATTTTTGGACTTTTTTTTGTTTTTGCTTAATATCTCCTACGGTATGTTTCTTACAGAAAAGGTTAATCAATTATGTATTGATGTACATAAAATTTCCTACAATTTGGCCCAAATTCAACTCCATATGTCCAGAACTTTCCAAGATATGGCTCTTCAAATATTGCCCATTTTTTACAGAAAATGAAAAATTTTTGTTTTAGTTATGTATCTTGCCAAATATTGGGAGAAACTTCATTCCACGAACAAATTTATAAGAAATGAATCTGTAGTAAATTTACTAAGCTTTCATTTCAAAATTCAAAATGATGCATGGAGACCCAATAGTTCTTCAAAAATGGCATAAAAGTAAACTGGATAAAATAAAGTGGATTTTTGAAAAAAAAAACAAATACAACAATTTTGAGCTAAGCAAACATCAAAGATACACCAAAGATATAAGTTATTAGTAACTTTTGCATGTTTTTGTTGTAGTTGTTGTTGTTACTTTGATTACCATCCCCTCAAGAATGAAGGAGATTTAAATCACTCCTACTCTATAGTCGGAGGAGATTTAAATGGACAAGGACATTTTCAGGTGCTGCGATATAAGAATTTAATATTCAGCATTCATGAATATGAATCACTCCAAAATTAGATTTGTTTTACTGAAGGATTATTTTATCTCCTTATTTCTTGTTCATCTACCTTGCTTAATTTGCAATTAAAAATTTTTGATTGCAAAATTCGATCATCTCATCGAAGTTTTCTGTGATTTTTAGCACCGATGCGACCAACACAATGCCTTATTGCGTCCCCTTACCACATGCTATCATCGTATTCTCACGCTCAAGCTGAAGTGGTTTCTCATCTATCCTGCTGACCCAGTAAAAATATGCCGATGATCTGACTACTCGATGGACCGAAGGCATCTTTTGCTTCTTATTTAATCAAAAGAAAGTATCACCAACAAAGATGTTTACAGAACACTCCTTGACACTTTGTGAAGGCAGTCAAAATCAGATAGGTTGTTTCTCTCTTATTCTCAACTGCATCATCTCTCTTTTGACATAGGTCCTAACAACATATTAAAAAATTAGAACTAGATGACCTTTTGAAAGGTTGAGCCCTTTTGTGGGTGTAAATTGACTGGACTATAATACAAATATTAACAAAAGATTACAAATATGTGTGTGTATGTATAGAATGTGATTTTAAGTCTTTATGTTTAGTCTATCTAATTATATAGAAAGACTTGGTTCTTTCCTGGCAAATATGATGTATAAATTCCTCACGGGTTGTCAGGCGGGTTAAATTGGTAATCACCACCGACGTTTCGGCCGCGAACTCAGCAGCCATCCTCAGGGTGCACTCAGCCATCCTCAGGGTGCACTCGCCATCCTCAGGGTGCACTCAGCCATCCTCAGGGTGCACTCAGCCATCCTCAGGGTGCACTCAGCCATCCTCACCTTGAGGATGGCTGCTGAGTTTGCGGCCAAAACGTCGGTGGTGATTACCAATTTAACCCGGCTGACAACCTGTGAGGAATTTATATATCTAATTATATACTTCCCAATAACTGTTTGGTCTCATTAATAAGCTTACCATAGTATTTTATATCCTTATCAAATGTTTTCATTGTAATTTCAGTTGATTTAAATTTAATCTATGACTATATGTTTTCAATACATGTGTTCAAGTAATAAGGGCTTAAAGAAATTAAACCTAACATTAACAAACAATAACTATGAAATGCAAAACTTCCCTCGCCTAATTCAATAATAAATACAATATACGGTACTTCTATATAGGTTAAGGTAAATATGATATTGTCAATAATTTTGCTTGCTTCAATGTGAAGGAATTTTGCCATATTGGATTTTTCATCTGTAGGTAATGTGTGCGTTATCTTGATGGACTCATAGGTAATAAATTAAATTTATGCTGAGTAGTAATTACAGTATCGATTTTAATTTTGATTCTGTTGTGTTTAGGCCACTTCTAGAATTCCTTATTATATAGTATTTAAAGGTTGATATTACTTTTAAAAATAAGGAATAAATACTGGAAGATTAAAAAAAATAAAATGCTGAAACTGCCCAATTTCATCACAAAAGAGAATCATTTATTTATCATCCTTAATCACTAATATTTCTTATAACTGAAAATTCATATGTAAACGGCCAGTTTATATATGAAAATCGAAAATATTTTGGAATTTCTTATTCAAAGGTGGCTAGAAGTTCCTCAAAAATCTAACTTCAGAATTAAAATTTCTAGTATGTCAGAAACTGAAGCTTAATATTTGATTTGGTACAATTATTTTATTGATTGACTTGACTTGATTGATTTTATTGATTGAGCGTGACTTCACGATTAAAAATTTTGCTTAGCATAGATATATAGATTTTTGCATCCTTTTTCAATCTAATTCAAATTTTTCTTCCCAGGTTGTGATGCTTGCAGGACCTGGAGGACAGGTGGAAATTGAGCAAAATTTCCTTGGTAAGAAGTTGGTAGCCATAACTGCTTACTTTGGAGAACTAATTCATGAATAAGGCAGCAAGAAAATCATTCAAATCACTGACTGCAACTGCATCGAACATTGCCTTCCATAGGAAAAACCTATGAACCTCAAGTTTGTGCATGATCCATTCTGTATTGTTTTTTTAAAATATTTTATGTTGACTGAAAATGTTGGCACAGAAGGGCATGGTGTAAATTTTGAATAATGATATGAGAGGGATGAGCTCATTCCAGTTGTCCTCAGTATGCATTTAATTGCCATCCTGTCTTTTACAATTATCAAAAGGATTTCATGTTTTACCATCGCTCTTCTGTGAAATAGTTTTCCCAATAAAGACTTCAACTCTTGTAAAAGGGTTTCTTCTTCCTCTGGTCCTTTGCGAGAAGAATGTGTTGTGAATTGCTGAGAGAAAGATGTATTTTTATATACACTGAGAATAGAATGTGTAGCCCAAAAGTTATGTTACATTGCTAGGGTCTACCTTGATTTATGAACACTTGGTTGTTCAACTCCTCTGTGTATCAGTATGTAATTTTTGGATTGTAACATATGACCTTGCCTTACTGATGTAGCTATACATTGACAGCAGATTACATGGTTAAGTGTTGCACCAGTCCATTAGTACTGTGCAGCTGTTCCCTATTTGATTTTCCCATGGAACCATTAGAAAGAAATTGTGCAACCCCTAACATTATTAGAGCATAGCGCAAACTATAGACTCACTTCTTATTGGCAATGTGAAAACACCAAAAATATACATATATGCAAGTTAGACCAGGTCTCTGTTAAGTTTTGTGCATGCATATTTTAGGTCATCTGCCAAGCACCTACTGAAACTCTCTGTTGTTGTTGATTTTGTTTAGGGTGCATCGACAACTAGGTCATATTGCACCATTTGTTAGTTCAGGTTGGGATTTTGGTATTTCATTGGTGTCATAGTGTTTACCAAATTGTGTTATCGGGTTAAAAATGTTTAAAGGCTACAGCTACGGCAGGATGAATTTGAGGTTTTTTCTGGGACGTGTTCACAGTTTTTTGAAGAGCCCACTTTGTCTAAGGAAACTCAGTACTTTGGATACTATGTTGTGGTCGTCTTCCAGGACTGAGGTCATGTCTCCTCTGATTCCTAAAGCGCTGTGAATTGTTTGGTCCCTACCACATTCCAACAGTAGGTGTTAGATGCTGATTTGGCAGTCACATTCGTCGTAGTAGGGTGGTACTTTCTCTTCTGAGAAGAGGTAAGAGTGGGTTATTGCGCTATGCCCAATCCTCAGGCGGGTGACCGCTACCTCCTCACCCCGGTTGCTCCTGATACCTTAAGGGGAAGATTTATAAGGAGATAAGAATGCAATAATGTTAATTCTCTTAATTTAGAAATATTGATAAAAACAAAATGTGTTCTGTTCAACGTAATACTATTCAATTGAGCCAGACATTTTCTGTAGAAAAGAGTTTTCTCTGAATACAATTTCTAGTTTGCATCTAATTCTTCTTGTGGAACTCTTGTTTTTGCTGCATGGAACCTTAGTGTCCCAGTGAGCAACATTTTGGAAGTGCCAATCTAGCAAGTTGTGAATGTAATGTGCTGTTATACAAAGTGGTCAGTCAAAAAGAGGACATTCTTATTGAAATAACTTTGATTTCAGAAGTATAAGTAATTGCTGCAATATCTCTAGAAATTTTAACCCTTTTGAATTTTTGGAAAATCTATTCTTTGAAAGTCAGTTCTTCCAAAATAGACTGCTGTGAATAATCAGAAGCTATGCAAAACTTATATATTTTTAGAAATAATTCATAGTTTAAGTCTAATGACATAAACTTACATACTCGATAAGATAATTTCAATTTTCCAAGTGAGCATACTTCAGTTGACAAATTGTTTATTCATCTATGTTGGATATAATGTTTAGAGGCAATAGATGAAAGTGACTCCTAGGTGTTGAGGCATGTTTTTGAACTACTCTGCTTGCAAGAGACCAGGATGTTTCTGTCCTTAAAGTAAACATTTTCACAATTTTACTTTTAGCATTTTTATGTAATGCTTCATTCCTTAAACATATATATTCCAGTTTAAATTTATGGAAGGCATTATCAATTATATGATATTGCTATACTACTAGACCTGGGTTCGAGTCCCAGTCATGTCGCTATTTTTCACATTTGTTATTCCTTGGGATTTAGCTGCACAATTTCAATGTGCAAAGTTAACGCCTTTAACTCAATCTTTATATATTTAAAAATAGTTCTCTGAAATAAATATAAATTTTCAAACAATTCATCATATGTGATATGTTAGATAAGTTTTGCCTAGCTTCAGATTATTATATATACAGTGGTCTATTTTTTAAAGAATTTATTGTATGAAGAATTGATTTTTCAAAGAATTTGTATGCTTCGCATGGCAGCTGTGTACCTATAACCCACTGGTTGGACATGATGGCTGTGAGAAGAAACATCCTCAGTTGGAGCACACCCTACAATTGTGTTTAGTAATTTTTCCTAATTAGCAGAAAATTCCTGGGACATTAGAAAAGTTTGATAAGACTAGGACTCATACTTAGTACCCTTGTACGTACCCCCCTCCTCCTCTGTCTGGGTGAATGCTCTGGCCATTGAGCTATTTTGCCAGAACATTTCTCCATGCTGTTTGAGAGCCTCTGTAGACAAGGGTGAGTGCTTTGTCTGACTGACTGGCATCTTCCACAGCCATGCCCTCGTAGGGGCACCGATGATGTAATGTGAAGGTGAACCCTCCTTAAGGATAACATGCGAGGGAAGCAATAAGGATGGTATTACTATACTCCTACTTTTTGTGAAATACCACCCTTATCCTTTTTCTAGCAGAAAATAATTTTTTTGTTTGATTATTTACAGTGGCCAGTACAATTTTGTTTCCTTTATAAAGTTTTTATCATAGCAGAAATCCAGCCATTATGATGCTGTTTGATCACACAGGTGATCATTTTTCTTTCAACCAGTTATTGGAGAAACTTTGTTGCCTTTGACACAGTGGTACATATTATGGGCTCCCTCACTTCATTAATTTGTTTTTTTTCGTAGCTTCTGTTAAAGGCATGAATGCTGACTGTCCATGCCTGTCTGAGTGACTTCAGAATGTCTGTGAGACTTCTGTGAGATGTTTTCCCAGTATATACTCTTGGATTTGCTCATTTCCTAGATGTGAGGGTTACACCTTGTGTCCCTCATATAAATAAGCGTCTTCCAACCTCAGAGGCACCAGCCATGATAAGTGATGTAATACTGTTATGTGAGCCACAGTGAGAAACTCGTGGGAGTAGTTAGCATCACTGTGTGGTGTCTACTTAGCAAAGCAATCCCATAACAGGGTGGAAGAAAAGCACCATGGTAATTCAGTGATTAAAATACCTGCCTGGAAAGTGGAAGACCTGTGTTCAAGTCCCAGTCATGTTGCTATTTTTTGCACCTGTTTATCCTTGGGATTAAGCTGCACAGCTTTTCTGTGCTATGTTATTTCCATTCTAAAATTCCTGCAGTTCATCCCATAAAATTTCAACTTTGAGTATTGGTGAGGGGATGTTAGATAATGGCTCAGGAACCGTCATGGAGGATGCATTATGTCAGCTACATCATCTGTGAATGTGCTTTCTCTAAATTTATTAAGTAGATTTATCCTTAGTTTAAGCTTTCTATCTTCTAAATATTCCCATCCCACATCCTGAAGCATTTGCGTAACACTCACTGGTTGTAGCAATTTTTTACAAAACGTATTGACTTTTGTTGTACTTTTTCTAATTGCCAAATACAACACTTATCTGCAGGGTCCCATACACTACACGCATATTCCAGGTGAGGCTTAACCAACGCAACATAACATTGCTCACAGACTTTTTCTTCGCTCCTACCAACAATTCTCTTCACAAATCCGAGTTTCTTAAGTGCTCGTCCACATGCATTACGGATGTGGGTACCCCAGGTTAAGTTATTGGTGAGGATTACTCCAAGGTATTTCATCATTTCTACTTTTGATAAAGTTGTACCTGTATGAATAATCGTTGTTATTGTTTTTCCTTTGGAAGAAGTTGATTACTGAACATTTATCTATATTGAGTTTTAATTGCCAATAATCACACCATTTCATAATTTTATCTAAATCTTACGATAGGGTTAATCTATCCTCTGAGAGCTTCCTATTTCCCTGTAAATTACCATGTTGTCTGCAAATATCCTAACTTTACTATCAATGTTATTGCTAAGGTTGTTGATGTACACTAAAAATAGTAGTGGTCTGATTACACTTACTTGTGGCATGCCTGAGGTCTCTTTAAAAGTTGGAACTTATACCATCTAGTACTACTTGTTGTTCTCTAACAGAATAAATTATTTATATAAATAAATAATTTCTTTACATAAATATTTCTTTATATAAATAAATTTATCTTTTTGAGTTTAAGATAAAATTGACCTGAATTCTTTAGGTTTGATGAAAGGGTGATGTACAACTTCATTACACAAAGTAGCACTGTATATCATGTTTGCCTTTTTTAACCTCATATTCTTTTAATAAGAGCCAATCTGAGCTGAAAATTTGTTTGTGGGGCCCCTGCATGGGCAACACGTTTGATAGTCCCAGTGATTGATCCTGGTTTGATTCCCGGTGGGAGCCAACGTGCAAAATCACCTGAGCTGTCAAAGCACTTTTAACAATATTACAATATGTTAGGGATTCCTGAGAAAGATGGATTGGTCTATCTAGTCTAGATATTTTTATTTCCCTAGTTATTGCAGGAGGTTTAACACTAGGTTCAACTAACCTTTTCCTTCATTCCTAACATTCAGAATAAGATGGCCATTATTAGCCTAAAAATATATTGAGAATTTGCCCTTTCACAGTATACATACTTTGTATTTTGAATAATTTTTGGCATGACATTCATCTGGGTAAGTAGCATGGGAATTCAACTCCAGAGGATGAAGCGAATTCCCTTTGAGTAGGGAAACGGTGCTTAAACTTTATGCTTGGTGGATGAGATAGCTCCTTACTTGGGGGTTGGCTGGCCATTGTTACATATGCATAGTTTAAGAAAAAAGTATATTTTTAATATCTATACTAGAAGTAGGTATCTATGAATCTATTTCCTTGGATTGAATCAAGAAGAGGTTGGGAAAGTAATGGGCTACAATATAATTTAATGTAATAATATTGTATGTATAATGGGCTATGATTTAATTTATAAAATCCCTAATTTAAATAATCGCTCACGTTTTACGTCTCTATCATCTTTGTCGGCCAAATGAAAGTATGCAGCAGAGCGGCTTTAGCCCTATTTGCCTGTCACTGGAGTAGGGGATGATAACTATTTTTTATGCTTGTTATCACTGTCTGGCTGTGCTGGAGGATCATCCTTAAATGTACAGTAATTTGATTGTTATGGCAATTTATATAATAGGATTCATTTGTTACATGAAGATTTGTAAGGGTTGATCAAATTTGAGTACACCTTAAACTGAATGTGAAATTTTGCTAATAGGAATCTAAGTGCATTGAAAAATAAACACGTATGAAANAAAATAAGGAAATAGCGCGAGCATCCGGTGTTAACACCCCCTGCCACACGCCGAAAGGCGGCTTGTAGGGTATTGATGTAGATGTAGATGTAGAATATGCCTTTACATTTAATCCAAGGGTGTCCAACTTTTTGGTGCAGTTGGGACGCATTACAAACTTTCTCAGGAGCGTGGGCAAGCAAGGACCCCTTGATACAGGCAACCCTTGTATTACTGAAACTAAAGGGAAAAAACCTTTAGAATTCTTCTACAATATGTGAGTTAATTTGTTGGTGTGATGTATAGAAACATTGTGTTGTTAATGTTTTTCCTTTATATTAAAATCTGCGGACACCTGGCTGAATCAGACACATGTTGCCCTTTTAAAAAGATGCACTGCTATAAAGAGGATCTCTGGCTTGAAGCTACAAAGCAACTGATGGTGATTTTTAGTTTACAGTGTGTGATGCCTGGTATAGGAGGGCAGGTAACTTAATCCACAAGATGATTTAAATTCTGTAACACAATATAAAATAGCAAGGCAGATCGTGCAGAGTAGCTGGAAGGAATGACTTTGATGAACATACTATGGTTTGGCATTGTAGGTAATTAATATTTTACTTATTGTCATGTACACTATATGTATTTTTGTTTAAGACCACCATAAACTACAAAATTTCAATTAAAAAAATCTACGTCAACCTATACTCAAGAGTGAGGTATTCAAAGTCTTGACAAATAGTAGTTGTATAAAGGATATCATTCCAGGGAGATTTAAAACTTCTACAAAACCTCTCTAGAAGATGCTAATGGTTGACGTACTAAAACAATCAAAATAAACTTTGATTATGTATTACTTGATGACCACTGTAATGCGTTGAAGGTATAAAAGATGAAACATTTATCTGAAGAAAAAGTTAAGGAGTTTGTCTGAGGAAGGGATTGACTTCTAGATAGAGTAAGCATGTTTAAAACATAAAAAATAACTAGTCTTTCCTAACGTTAATAGATTATTAGTGTAAATAGGAAATATGAACCATGAAGACTGCCATTTTGATTTCAAGAAATGACTTTTGAAGCAAATCAATCACTTTCAGCTGTATCACTGTTGTCAGAACATTTGTAGAGGTCATTTTCAACCATAACAAAATGATCTTCTTTTGGTGCTGATGCTCCTGGAAGATTACACATATCAAAACTATTTTGGTCTTCTGAATGTGAGTGATGCTCTTCATTGAGTGTTGGTAGGGCTAGAGTTTTCTTAATTTTATCAGAATTTACACATGAATATTCTCCTTCATTTCTTTTAACTTCATCAGTTGAAACATATCCATCATCATCAAATTTGAAATCATCCCTTCTGTCCAGTATTATTTCCTCATAGAGCTCTTCTGTTGAAACCAAAGTTTCAGAATCAAAACTAGTTACCTCTGCCGGGCCTATATTATGGATTGGTCTGGTTTCACTCTTTTTCTTCCTTTGATACAATATAATGCCAATCACAACCAATAAAACTGCTGCTAGTGTACCAATCCCAGTAATGATGTAAACTAAAAAGAACAATGGTTTCTATTAGAGTTACTGAAAAAATTAGTCACTTATAAATGTAATTTTAAAATGTGTACTACCAAATAATCTTAATGCTCATAATTAAGAATGTGATCACATACCCTGCTATGTGATTGTATTTGCCCAAATCCTGAGGATAATACATACAATTGATTTAAAACTTTGAATGATAATAATATTTTGCAGAAAATGGGCTGTCATTTATTATCCAAATCCTCTCAGGTTTGATGCTAAGCTATACAGAAGTCCCTCATTCAGAATGCACCTGATATTTGTAACTATCATAGTTCATCTCTTTATCAAATTAAATGGGAAATAATGGCTGACAAGGTTGAGATAAGCACCCTTAAAATGAAATCTGCCAAGAATTTTCTTTTTAATGTAAAAATGGGCTTAAAATTGCTGGAAAAAGAATTGACTGAGTTAAATTTGCAGATGACTTCCAATTTCCTATGTCTGGATTAATCCCAAATTTTTCTATGTCAGCACCCAGTATCCACATTTAAGTACAGGCTATGTATACATCCCAGACAACAGCAGTTAATATTTTCTTGCTCACTAGTACCTAAAGTGCTTAGAATATCAGGGCAGCGTGATTGGACCTCTTCTCTTTCTTATATATATATCAACGATTTGAGCGACGAAATAAGTAGCAATGTGAGGATATTTGCAGATGATTCGGTAATGTATAGAGAAATATCAAACGCAGAGGACCGTGACATCCTATCAAACGATTTATCCAACATTCATAGGTGGTGCGAAAAATGGCAATTAGAACTAAATGTTCCGTCGTAAATTTCTTCGAGCGAAAACAAACTAGTCCAAATCACCCGTACCAAATTAATGGAATAAACTTGAATATAGTAGAGTCAGTTGAATATCTCGGGATCACTCTTGCGAATAACTTAAACTGGAGCGTTCATATCCAAAAAATCTGCGGAAAAGCAACCAAAAAGCTTGGTTTCATAAAGCGTATTGTAGGTAGATGCGATGAAAAGGTTAGAGAGCGATGCTATTTTACCCTGGTCAGACCCCATCTTGAATACGCGGCAAGTATATGGGATCCAGCGGATGAAACGCACACCCGCGAAATCGAGAAAGTTCAGCGCAAGGCAATACGATTTGTGAAAAATTGCTACGATAAAAAAGCTAGTGTTACGGAAATGCTTTCGGACGCAGGTTGGGAATCCCTGAAAGATAAGAGATTGGAAGCTAGGCTTCGATTACTCGGTAAATTTCGAGACAGTGCGTTTGTGGAGGACGTTATCAATATTATGCGACCCCCCTGCTACTTTGGCCGATCTGATAATGAGCGCAAGATAAGGGAAATAGATGCTAGGACAAGTCGTTTTAGGGACTCTTTCTTTCCACGAACGATATGCGATAATAACAAAATAAGGAAATAGCGCGAGCATCCGGTGTTAACACCCCCTGCCACACGCCGAAAGGCGGCTTGTAGGGTATTGATGTAGATGTAGATGTAGAATATGCCTTTACATTTAATCCAAGGGTGTCCAACTTTTTGGTGCAGTTGGGACGCATTACAAACTTTCTCAGGAGCGTGGGCAAGCAAGGACCCCTTGATACAGGCAACCCTTGTATTACTGAAACTAAAGGGAAAAAACCTTTAGAATTCTTCTACAATATGTGAGTTAATTTGTTGGTGTGATGTATAGAAACATTGTGTTGTTAATGTTTTTCCTTTATATTAAAATCTGCGGACACCTGGCTGAATCAGACACATGTTGCCCTTTTAAAAAGATGCACTGCTATAAAGAGGATCTCTGGCTTGAAGCTACAAAGCAACTGATGGTGATTTTTAGTTTACAGTGTGTGATGCCTGGTATAGGAGGGCAGGTAACTTAATCCACAAGATGATTTAAATTCTGTAACACAATATAAAATAGCAAGGCAGATCGTGCAGAGTAGCTGTGAGCCCAATGTTCAGTTTTAAACTATAATAATTATTATGGTTTATAACTATTTCTACTAATTATAGTTAATAGAAATAGCCTTCCCTTTCCCCTCTATAATATGTAACAAGAGATAGTCAGGGGTTCATACTAAGAATTGCAAACAAAGTGAAAGTCTCAGAGAGAGTGGAGACTGAAATTTAGAGAGAGGATGAAAGCCTTTTGAGACATGTGCTTATTGGTGCTAAAGATGATTGTCTTCCATGAAGTAAAAAAAAATCATTAAAGAAAATTCAACTCCATACTCGGTCAAATAACCTGGAAAATGCTTCTAAATGCCAAGTTCCTAAGTACTACTTGCTCATGGATTTCCTACCTATAATTTTGCAACGTGTAAAAACACCAATAATCTTCTCACACCCTAACTTCTATTAGCTTCTCAGATATTATGAGGGAAAACGACCAGAAGTAACTATCCATCCTGGCAATCACTTCCCTGAATTGCTTCTTAATTTTCTCTTGTAGTTCACACATATTGCTTACTGGAATGACAATATCAGCTATCTCATCAATGAGATCTGTAGTGACAAACTTTTCAAAAAGATTACATCGGTAATCAAGTCTTCTATCCCTAAGTGAAGTACACCCGAGGGATTCTATCATAGCAAAAACACTATTTTTGAACCTAAAATCTTCCTTGACAAACCTAGCTTCTCAATGTTAAACCATCTATAGATTGGAGACCAATCCTACTTCGTGAGGATCTCAAATTGTGCAGAAATACTCGAGGAGAGGTCTAATTAAGGAAAAGTATGCCATTTTCTTTACTTTTAATAAACATCCCCTCAGAATCCTACTGGCTAACCTTTGCATCCCGTTTACCTTTCCTATTATACTTCGGATATACTCTTTGAAGGAAAAACTTTTACGGAGCATAATTCCTAGGTATTTGTGATGTCACACAAACTCCATAGGATGTCCTGAAATATGATATGGTGCATGGGTAATATTGGAAGAAAGTGTAAAAGACATAGCTAAGAACCTCTTTACATTCAAGTCGAGCTGCCAATCACTGCACCAACCTGAAATGATGTTTAGATCGTTCTGCAAACAAATGGTGTCCTCCAATGATATGACCTCTCTGTAAATAAAAGTGTCATCAGCAAATAGCCTAACCTTACACTTAATGTTATCCACTAAATCTAAATGTAGATTAGGAACAAGTAAACTTTCCTGCGGAACACCGGATGTGACACAAACCTCATCAGATAAAATTCTGCCCAAAATGACATTCTGCAATCTCTTTCTAAGAAATGATTTTATCCATTATGCATTAGTTTTCCATGGGATACTCTATTGAATGATTTCCTAAAATCTATAAATATGGTGTCAGTTCTAATACCCTTACCAGCTAATTTAACTTTCTCGTTGAGAAAAGGGGCTAATTGAGTCTTGCATGAGCAACCTTTACGGAAACTGTGTTGGCATTGACTAACTGTCCCTTTATCACCTAGGAAACACATTATGGAACTAGCTAAAATATGCTCAAGTGTTTTACAAAAAATTGATGTTAAATATAGAGTTACAAGATTATTTTATAAGTTTGCTGTTTGGTGCAACAGGAACTATATGGAACAATATCAAGATATACAGAGTAGTGACTAATCATAAAAAAATATCCTATACATTTATTTCCACCTCATTTTTTATTTAGGTGTTTTTTTTGATGACAAAATGAGTTTTCACCTGCACATTCAGTTTGTAACTACAAAGAAATATAAGATGCTAGGTTTCATCTATTGTGTTATAAAGGACATCACAAATATTAACTGTTTTAAGCTCTTGTATGTATCTTTGGTGAGGTCAGCATTGGAATACTGCTCAATAATTTGGAATAAAATATTAAATGCTAAATAATTTGGAATAAAATATTAAATGCTAAATAATTTGGAATCTGGATTGCCTAGTGGGCTGCATGTTCGCCTTTGGTGGAAATGTTCCCAGGTTCAATTCCCAGTGAGGGCCCATATGACTGAAGAAGTTGAAGCACTTTTAACAATAATACTAATAATTTGGAAATCTTATTTAACCAAATGTGAGCTTCAATTAGGAAAGATTCAAAAGAAATTGCTTAGGGTGATTGCTTTCAAATTTAAATTGGGAAAGTGGTGTATGGAGGGTATGGTCTACTGAGCTGCTTAAGCATACCACTTCTTTCCTTTTGGACAAAAAAACGGTTTAATATTTTTATATGGTTTATTAAAAAACAATATCAAATGTCCTGAACTCTCTGTTAAGTTTTAATTGTATTGTCAGTAGTCAATACAAGCAACCATGATATTTTAAGTATCCCTTATTTAAAAAGAGATTAAAATTTTATACCTCCATATTGTATAATGTGAGAATCTAAGTTCTGCAGTGGCACAGATTATTATAATACTTACATTTTCAAAAATGTGTGATGTCTAATGTTATTTAACTTTATGATAACTACTGATTTTGTCTTGTAGCCTTGAATTTCTTATTTTACTCTGTATTTATATATCTTAGTAGTAAAAGTTGCTTGCATACTGCAAGCTTTGGGATGAAAAATTTCACTTTCAGGATGTATTCCTTGCTCTAAAATAACAGACAGGTGTGTGAACATTCAACTCAGTAGGCCTTTGTTTATGCAAAATCAGCATTTGAAAACCAGAGTTAGGTAACCATGCCATTCAGTGCCAATTTCCATTTTAAATAGTATTTTCTCTCACTTTTTGACGTACGAAATACTTTTTCACCATTAAATTTCTTCTTCTTTCATTTCAGTCATTATTTACATTTTCTGTTAGCATTTATTCAGATAGTATTAGGTCAGAACTCTAGTATCAATTATACATGGATTGTTCTCAGCTATGTGCTGGAAAAAAAATTTTGTCTAAACCACAGTTGTCATTGACTTGGCCTATGTTGTATGGGTACCAACAGTAGACCGCCATGAAGGATGGAATATTAATCCTAGCTATTCCAATATTTCCCCATAAGAATGGATTGTGCGGATTTTCAGAAATTTATTTTGAGTACTTTCCAGGATGTTAGAAGATTGAGAATCGAGATATAGTCAGCAGACATGCTTCTGTAAATTAAACAGTAAAGATTTTTCTATAAGGTCTTGAGTTTGATGCCAGGCCTATAGAAAATTCCCCATAAGAATTGGCAGATTATAAATATTAGGAAATATGAAGGAAAATTTCCATACATATATTCATAAAAATGCTGAGAATTATGTTCTGGAAATACTTACAAAATCAAAGGGAGGCTTAACCCCTGAGGCATGCCTGCTGGTGTGTTGACAATAATTAAAATAAAGGAGTCAAAACCAGAAAAGGCTCTACTAATAGAAAATATATACTTAAAAAGTATACAGAAAAAAGAAAAAAACATTTTACCATTAAATCTGTGTTCAATTTCCTCAGTTGCATCATTCGGTGATACCATTGTTTCATCAGTGCCTTCTGATGAAATGGATTCATTTGAGCTGTCAGCAATGTTGATGCAAGAAGGAGCCTCCCCAGTCCAGCTACCATTTTCTTTGCATCCTCGAGTTTCATCACCCTCTAAAGTTAACCCTTCCGGACAGTAGTACTTCACTTCTAATGGAGACTTTTCCTTCCATTTGGTGATATTCATCAAAGTGATTGCTTTCCTATCAGGGTATCCACATCCAGTAGGTGCTAAAAATCAATCAATTTCACAAATTATTCTATTAATGCCAGCAAGTAAATGAAAATAATGATAATACCCAAACTAGAAGTTTTGAAGAGTTGCTAATATCAGAGGTGTTGTACCATGCCATCCTGATTGATGTTAATTGAACAGAAAAAATGATATACTGAAAGTGTCATCAGTGAGGGATATGTAACCAGCACAAAGGTATGTACCTTGAGCTTTGGGAGACTCAAACAAGAGGATGGAGGGAAGGAGAATGTTTATACTATCATTGTTAAAAGTTCACAATTGTCACTATTTAATCAGTAGCAATTACAACAAAATTCATTTTCATAAATGTTGTAATAAAACAGAGCTTTGGAATTGTGGAACAAAAACCAAACATGTCAAAGGAAGTTAACTGAGTGTAATAATTTTATTACCTAAGCATAACCAGTTTAATAACTTGATTATTGCTTCATTTTTTTCATGATGTAATAATAAAGAAAATAAGAATATTAAAAAAAATTGAACATCCTCCATTTTGGAAGAAGATGACACACATAGAAAGTATTTCTATTGAAATCCACCATAAAATTATGATAATTTGACTAAAGTCTAAATCCACTGATGACCAGTCATTTGGAACTGACTGTGGTGGACCAATGACTGTACTGTTAAAGTAAACCTAATTATATGGATGGCAGATTTGCTGAATTGTATACCTTTACTTATGGCTATAATTGTGCTCCATAGCTTCATCAGGAATAATTATTGCCGGCAAGAATTATATAAATATTGAAAATGGGTGCGGGCAGGCTGGTACGTTTGTTTGCCTCTCAATAGTATAGGCCTACTTCTTTATTAATAGGTTGATTCCTTGTTTTGGATATATATATATATAGTCCCTCATTCAGAATGCACCTGATAT
>KZ308952.1:199276-225701 GCA_000376725.2 Ladona fulva
GCCATTCTATGCTTGAAAAATGTTGCTACGCTTGCATACATTCTGCAAAAGGATCGTGCAAACCATAATGGAGGAAAAGATTACAAAACTTGTTTAGAAATTGATCCCTTTCGTTGTAGTGGTACTCGGCAAAAAGAAGTGCTACGAAAATATTCTAGCACAGAATTGGTCCTTGATCTTCTAATCCAGGCAGTTTTCAAGTACCGTAAACCGTACTTGGACCCAAAATTTCTAATTTTTTGGACTTTCCGAACAAAACAATACCTAAATTCCATAACCTGTGCTGATAACAAATTTTTTACTGTTATATTTTTTACTATGTTTACTATGTTTTTACCATGTTTTTGATGATTTAAAAGCTTTTTTGAACAAAATTTTTTGCTGATTGTAATAAAATTTTTGTGTTTTTAAATTGGGTCATAGAAACCCCCAGGTTGGGGCTACTTGGACCCAAGCTCCTTTTTCCATTGACTAAACAATGTAAATATGTAGTGGACCTAAGTAGGACATAGGGTCCGGAAATATAACTCTTTAGAGACATTCTGAGGCCATGAAATGATCATTTAATTGCAAAAACTCAATGAATAAATTGAAAACACTACACGAAATCATATGTGAAATAATGATGTCTTGGAATTTGTACTAACAAATTTTGTGAAGTATCTACAAGGTGATAAAAATCACCCCCTTTTAATAAGTTTGGGTGGAATGATTTTCCTGTCTATATAACACCACTTGTACTGCAGAATATCTTACTTTTGGCCATTTCCAGCCTTTTTTTGCTTTGGGTCCAAGTAACCCCCAGGGCTCAAGTACGGTTTTTTACGATAACTAATTTGACTGTAGAATTGAGATTTATTAATAATTTTAGGAATTACATAACGAATCTTAATGCTGCAGTCGGCCTCAATTTCCTATTAATTTGTTTCTGAAGATTACTATTTCTAAGCCTGTATTTTCTTGTTAACCCTTTTACTGCCAGCCTCTTAGGTCTGGTATACGTGAAAAATGCCACTGCTTTTTTGATGAATTTGTATGTTTGTACTCAGAAATTTATGTTAAGCCTATTACTTATTTGTTTAAGCCAGTTTTTTTATATACACTCTTAATACTTACATGAATGACAAAAAGGTTCTTTATATTGTTTTGTGACTCACAAAAAAGAAAAGGCATGGACGTAAAAACCCGTGGTATTCTTTGCACATACCCCATGGGCCAATAGATCGTCCCGCTGGCACTAGAAGGGTTAATAATTAGGATTGAGGTAAATGTGTTAATTTTTGTACAATGAAGTTGTGTGGCTAAATCCCAAAGAATATCCAGTGTGAAAAATAGTGACGTAACTGAGACTCATGTTGCTATTTTCACACTTGTTATTCTTAGGTTAATAATTAATCAGCCATCCATACTCGAGTTTTTTCTTTCCTGGTTAACCTTAGGAATTCTTATTTCTGTTCTTTGTGACAGGACTTGAAATTGGCCAGTTTCAAATAAAACAATTTTCTAACAACTTTATTGCAAATAATTTGCCATTTACTTTTATTTCTTGTTATTTTTAATTAATTTCTTTGGTCAAATGAACTAAAGTACTTTAAATTCATATTTTTGTTAGACTGTCTTAGTATAATTTATGATGTCCTTAGCTGAGTTGTAATTTTTGTATCTTAAATTCATTAGGAATGATAATGTGACTTATTGTTGTTTTCTCTGGATTATTTGTGTTATTTCAGGAAGATTTGTCTGTTAAGGACATGGAGGAAATACTGGATGATTTGAAGGCAGGAAAAGACCCTAAACCAGGCCCTAGGTATGACTGCATGTTCTTAAGATAACAATTGTGAAAGTATTCAATTTATCTGTTGATCAATTTACTTGAGGTCAGTGGTGGATTTTTAGATTTCTAGATACTTTCTCTGTTTGTTTTTGTGAATGAGAATACTTTCATAAGAATCTAGTTTGGAGTTTTTTTGAACTTTTTAAGTTCAAAAAAACTTGAAGTTGAGAAGTTTTTAATTTCAGATTGTCTATATTAATTCTGTGACAGTGTTGTTGTATGTGTTGTGCCATGCTTGATTTGTTAATCTGGTTGTTTTTAACCATCATGTAGATAAATTGGCTGTGTCAACAATTCAAACAATGGCCCCTTAACAGTCAGTTGAATGTTAAAAACAAAAATCATCTGATAGACCTCCTTAAAAACTTGTCTGCGCATGAAAATAACATTCTGGTTTCCTTCGATGTTAAGTCTCTTTTTCCCAGCATCCCCTTAGAAATTACCTATCAGTTTCTTGAAGAATGGTTATCAGAACCAAACCTCTCCCCAGAATAAATCATAGAATATGTTCTCTTTACAAAAACATGCATGAACCAAAACTTCTTCCAAATCGAAGGAAAATTTTACAAACAAACTAATGGGACCCCAGTGGGGTATTGTCTATACTCTCCAACTTATTCAGGACTTATTTTGAAAAACAATGCAAAGAAAACTTCCATTACTTCCCAAAAATTTGGTATAGGTATGTAGATGGCATATTTGCCATATTCGACTCATCAAAGAGCACTACTGCTAATTTCTTAAAAAACTGAACAGCTAGTTTGACACCATCAAATTCACTTGCAAAGAAGAAACAAATGACATGTTACCATTTTTATATTTGAAAATTACTAGAACACTAAACAAACTGAAATTTAGCATATACCGCAAATCTACACACACAGACATGTAAATATTTTTACCANTGCAGATCAAACTAAGTTAGTTCACCCATCACGGAGATCAGAGCGTCTAAATAAGGGTGTTGCCCTGAAAAGACTGATTGAGGAATGCCAAGCCGTGATTAGAAGATAGAAGAGGAAGAATAATTTAAGGAGGGAGGAATGTTATAGAGGCACGCTGCTATTTGTTTGTTTGATGTCATTGTTCAATTCTATTTATGTTCTGTTCTGTTGTTAGAGAAAGATAAACCCAATGCAAATGAAGCTATTGTGAGTTCTGTGATTATTTAGAGTTATCAATGTTACAAATGGTCTAACAGTTCAATAAATCTACAAGGTTAGAGTTTTGCTGTTATCATTGCAAGGATACAACAAAAGTTTTCTTAAGTTGGAGCAGAAATCTATGATCGATGGTAAGAATGTTTCTGTATTATGCAAATTGTTTCTGTTTCATACGACGATTCTTCCTTTCAATTTGCAATAGAAATAGAGCTCGCAAACAAAATGAAGTTTACATGCAGGCATCTTATGGGAACGCATTGATTAGTCTGGGATCGAACCTGAGACCAATGGATAAAAGAAAACAAATCTGCTTGTTGACGGTTTATAAAAATGTGCAAGTATTTGCAAGTTGCTTTATAACTAGTGGAGAACATTCCCGCATACACACCCACAGAATAGCTGAACTGCCCGTTAAGAAACGATAAGAAGTAAAATTTGATAATTTACCACACTAATTGCGACTCTCACTCGACTCAACTCTCAGTAAACCAATGAATAGCCTTTGTTACAAATGAAAACAGGCATTTCCTTATTATTTAATTACTATGATACGTGGCAATAATCGATTAGGGAAGCAGAGTCATGGCTCATGCACCCCCTGCCATTCGCCGAAAGACGGCTTGCAAGGTACATACATACATGATATGTACGTAAATATCAATCTACTCAACGAAGAATTGACTTGGTCGTCAGAGGACCGGTTGTTTACAACCACAACATTTCACGAAATGTTCGGGTATTTTATCAAAATTCTCAAAATGTTGAATTTATAGCAAATTTCCACAACCAAAATAAAGTTAATTAAATATTCGTACATTTTAATTGTTGTACCGACATTTTATTGTAATTAACAGAGTCGACGGTAATAACTGATTCTTCAGCGACAGAATTTTTTCTTCAAATTTTAAGTGATTAAGAAACATTCAGTATCTAGAAAAAGATACGTTTTGTTTCAGCTTTAATTCAGCACAGCTAAGTTCCTATTTTTTATGGGGATCAATGACTTCTGGTAGAAAGAAAAGGGTTTTTAGGTGACTTGGCAACACAAGGCGTGCACCTAGGAAAATTCCCAAGGAGAAATGGACATGAAACGGAAGAATACATTCCCAAACGGCATGGAGAAATGTTTTGGTGGGATAGCTCAATAGATAGAGCAACCAACCGGCTATTGGGGACCCTGGTTCGAGTCCCGGACTTTTTCATGTCCGTTTCTCCTTAGGAATTCTAATAGAAATCCCCGAAATTGATTTTTCCTCATATACAAAACCAGCTATGAAAATAATAACATTTTCCTTGATAGTGTTAGTACGAAATGTCAAGGTATTGAATTCATACGTAGCCGACTTTAGATGGGTTATGACATTTACTACGTTTAGCTGAAACTGATAATTCATAAATTTAATTGTTCTGAAAGGTATCTGAGTGGGAGCTATTACAAAAATACTTAGAGACTTGAAGAATGCATTCTTATTAAATGATTTGAGTATGAAATACAACGACTATCACCTCTCGTATCAGGTTTTCTTTTAATTCCGTATCTTAAATTTCGCGGACGGATGAGAAACAGATGAATACATGAAGACGACAACGCCGTCTTCCTCAGCTACGGTTCTTGTTATTCTATTACTTTTGTTCGTCGTTGCTGGGGTCTTTCACGATGTTGTCGTCGATTAGAAGAATCAGTGGTGTATTGGTTAGTATATAAATTTATTATCAGTTCATCTTTGAGCATTTAGAATGGAAAGCTATTAAAGAATTTGTCCCCTTCGCAGCTTAAAAATGCGAGGCCAATGCAGACGACCTCAGTAGCCTTTTCCGATAATCTATTTGTGGTAAGTCTTTCCTATACATTATCTTACTTGCTTAATATAAAATATTCAAAGACAATATGATGAATGGAACGTTTAATTCGTATCCAGTTATGCTTACACAAAGTTTTTAAATTGATGTTACATTTGTGATATAGCATAGGGACACCCCAGAAAATAACGCAGAAACTCCCTTTGAATTTACACCAGAAAACAAAAAGGTTAGTAATTAAAAATTTCTTGACTGATATTTAATGCTAAATAAAAACCATGTTGTTCTCTGCTGTAATTTAATTCTCTAATATACATTCGTTCAGAGAGCCGAAGTTATTATGTCGATTTATCCAGACGGACATCAGAGAGCTGCAATGATTCCCTTACTTGATCTTGCTCAAAGGCAGCATGGGTGGCTTCCCATCTCAGCCATGCACAAGGTTGCAGAAATGCTGGGCATTCCGAAAATGAGAGTATATGAAGTGGCTACATTTTACACTATGTTTAATAGGTACGTGTTCCTTATAACACTAAAAAACACAGTGGTGATTTGAATTAGAGCAGGTAATTGCTCGCTAAATCTTTATATATATTAAGATTCTCTTATTGTACCTTTTAAATACATATTTTCGAGAGGATATTTTCCCCTCAGCTCTCAAAGTTTCAAAAGTTAACCCTTTATATAAAAGGAAGGGCGATCCTGTTGACCTCAACTCTTATAGACCAATTGCTATTCAAACTCAATTTGCCAAAATCTTTGAGAAAACCTGTCGTAGTTGCTTGATTTTGAATCTGCAGAAATTTTGTCATCTCACCACCATGGTTCATATTAACTCTCATCTCTATTGGGATCTGAAAGTCGAGATTCTTTTGAAAAAATTAGTCCTCTGTGCTTCCTCATTTGTACCATCTGCTCCACTGTCTCAATAGATGTTTTGCTTTTGATTGTTTGTTATGGTTTATTTTATTTTTACATCTTGTATAGAATAATGTTCTGGGGATTCTTTCCTCAAGCTATCAAAATTTTTAAACTTCAAAAGAAGTTCATAAGGATTGAAGTTCAAAAGTCTTCCTTTTCTCAAATACCTCAGAATTTTCCCTCTTCCCTGCATGTATCTTCTTTCTACCGTTATGTACACCAGATAAAATCTCTAGAAATACGGGACCAATGCTGAAGTCCATAACCATAGCACTCGCAGTGCTAGTAATTTGCATGTCCCATATGCACGCACAAAATTCACTCTGCTGGGGCCTCAACATATGGGACTTATTGTCCATAACAGACTACCTGAGTACCTCAAAAATGTGAGGTCCAATGTGTCTTTTAAAAAGAAGTGTATATCTTTCCTGTTGGAAAAAATGTATTATAATATTGATCAATATCTTTCATCCTAATTCCTGTGTTTTGTGTTTTTCTTTTTTTTTATCGATGAAGTCTATATGATCCATGTGAATATTGACGAGTAAATATTATTATTCAATAGAAATAGAGCTCGCAAACAAAATGAAGTTTACATGCAGGCATCTTATGGGAACGCATTGATTAGTCTGGGATCGAACCTGAGACCAATGGATAAAAGAAAACAAATCTGCTTGTTGACGGTTTATAAAAATGTGCAAGTATTTGCAAGTTGCTTTATAACTAGTGGAGAACATTCCCGCATACACACCCACAGAATAGCTGAACTGCCCGTTAAGAAACGATAAGAAGTAAAATTTGATAATTTACCACACTAATTGCGACTCTCACTCGACTCAACTCTCAGTAAACCAATGAATAGCCTTTGTTACAAATGAAAACAGGCATTTCCTTATTATTTAATTACTATGATACGTGGCAATAATCGATTAGGGAAGCAGAGTCATGGCTCATGCACCCCCTGCCATTCGCCGAAAGACGGCTTGCAAGGTACATACATACATGATATGTACGTAAATATCAATCTACTCAACGAAGAATTGACTTGGTCGTCAGAGGACCGGTTGTTTACAACCACAACATTTCACGAAATGTTCGGGTATTTTATCAAAATTCTCGAAATGTTGAATTTATAGCAAATTTCCACAACCAAAATAAAGTTAATTAAATATTCGTACATTTTAATTGTTGTACCGACATTTTATTGTAATTAACAGAGTCGACGGTAATAACTGATTCTTCAGCGACAGAATTTTTTCTTCAAATTTTAAGTGATTAAGAAACATTCAGTATCTAGAAAAAGATACGTTTTGTTTCAGCTTTAATTCAGCACAGCTAAGTTCCTATTTTTTATGGGGATCAATGACTTCTGGTAGAAAGAAAAGGGTTTTTAGGTGACTTGGCACCACAAGGCGTGCACCTAGGAAAATTCCCAAGGAGAAATGGACATGAAACGGAAGAATACATTCCCAAACGGCATGGAGAAATGTTTTGGTGGGATAGCTCAATAGATAGAGCAACCAACCGGCTATTGGGGACCCTGGTTCGAGTCCCGGACTTTTTCATGTCCGTTTCTCCTTAGGAATTCTAATAGAAATCCCCGAAATTGATTTTTCCTCATATACAAAACCAGCTATGAAAATAATAACATTTTCCTTGATAGTGTTAGTACGAAATGTCAAGGTATTGAATTCATACGTAGCCGACTTTAGATGGGTTATGACATTTACTACGTTTAGCTGAAACTGATAATTCATAAATTTAATTGTTCTGAAAGGTATCTGAGTGGGAGCTATTGCAGAAATACTTAGAGACTGCATTCTTATTAAATGATTTGAGTATGAAATACAACGACTATCACCTCTCGTATCAGGTTTTCTTTTAATTCCGTATCTTAAATTTCGCGGACGGATGAGAAACAGATGAATACATGAAGACGACAACGCCGTCTTCCTCAGCTACGGTTCTTGTTATTCTATTACTTTTGTTCGTCGTTGCTGGGGTCTTTCACGATGTTGTCGTCGATTAGAAGAATCAGTGGTGTATTGGTTAGTATATAAATTTATTATCAGTTCATCTTTGAGCATTTAGAATGGAAAGCTATTAAAGAATTTGTCCCCTTCGCAGCTTAAAAATGCGAGGCCAATGCAGACGACCTCAGTAGCCTTTTCCGATAATCTATTTGTGGTAAGTCTTTCCTATACATTATCTTACTTGCTTAATATAAAATATTCAAAGACAATATGATGAATGGAACGTTTAATTCGTATCCAGTTATGCTTACACAAAGTTTTTAAATTGATGTTACATTTGTGATATAGCATAGGGACACCCCAGAAAATAACGCAGAAACTCCCTTTGAATTTACACCAGAAAACAAAAAGGTTAGTAATTAAAAATTTCTTGACTGATATTTAATGCTAAATAAAAACCATGTTGTTCTCTGCTGTAATTTAATTCTCTAATATACATTCGTTCAGAGAGCCGAAGTTATTATGTCGATTTATCCAGACGGACATCAGAGAGCTGCAATGATTCCCTTACTTGATCTTGCTCAAAGGCAGCATGGGTGGCTTCCCATCTCAGCCATGCACAAGGTTGCAGAAATGCTGGGCATTCCGAAAATGAGAGTATATGAAGTGGCTACATTTTACACTATGTTTAATAGGTACGTGTTCCTTATAACACTAAAAAACACAGTGGTGATTTGAATTAGAGCAGGTAATTGCTCGCTAAATCTTTATATATATTAAGATTCTCTTATTGTACCTTTTAAATACATATTTTCGAGAGGATATTTTCCCCTCAGCTCTCAAAGTTTCAAAAGTTAACCCTTTATATAAAAGGAAGGGCGATCCTGTTGACCTCAACTCTTATAGACCAATTGCTATTCAAACTCAATTTGCCAAAATCTTTGAGAAAACCTGTCGTAGTTGCTTGATTTTGAATCTGCAGAAATTTTGTCATCTCACCACCATGGTTCATATTAACTCTCATCTCTATTGGGATCTGAAAGTCGAGATTCTTTTGAAAAAATTAGTCCTCTGTGCTTCCTCATTTGTACCATCTGCTCCACTGTCTCAATAGATGTTTTGCTTTTGATTGTTTGTTATGGTTTATTTTATTTTTACATCTTGTATAGAATAATGTTCTGGGGATTCTTTCCTCAAGCTATCAAAATTTTTAAACTTCAAAAGAAGTTCATAAGGATTGAAGTTCAAAAGTCTTCCTTTTCTCAAATACCTCAGAATTTTCCCTCTTCCCTGCATGTATCTTCTTTCTACCGTTATGTACACCAGATAAAATCTCTAGAAATACGGGACCAATGCTGAAGTCCATAACCATAGCACTCGCAGTGCTAGTAATTTGCATGTCCCATATGCACGCACAAAATTCACTCTGCTGGGGCCTCAACATATGGGACTTATTGTCCATAACAGACTACCTGAGTACCTCAAAAATGTGAGGTCCAATGTGTCTTTTAAAAAGAAGTGTATATCTTTCCTGTTGGAAAAAATGTATTATAATATTGATCAATATCTTTCATCCTAATTCCTGTGTTTTGTGTTTTTCTTTTTTTTTATTCATNTGCCAGCCTCTTAGGTCTGGTATACGTGAAAAATGCCACTGCTTTTTTGATGAATTTGTATGTTTGTACTCAGAAATTTATGTTAAGCCTATTACTTATTTGTTTAAGCCAGTTTTTTTATATACACTCTTAATACTTACATGAATGACAAAAAGGTTCTTTATATTGTTATGTGACTCACAAAAAAGAAAAGGCATGGACGTAAAAACCCGTGGTATTCTTTGCACATACCCCATGGGCCAATAGATCGTCCCGCTGGCACTAGAAGGGTTAATAATTAGGATTGAGGTAAATGTGTTAATTTTTGTACAATGAAGTTGTGTGGCTAAATCCCAAAGAATATCCAGTGTGAAAAATAGTGACGTAACTGAGACTCATGTTGCTATTTTCACACTTGTTATTCTTAGGTTAATAATTAATCAGCCATCCATACTCGAGTTTTTTCTTTCCTGGTTAACCTTAGGAATTCTTATTTCTGTTCTTTGTGACAGGACTTGAAATTGGCCAGTTTCAAATAAAACAATTTTCTAACAACTTTATTGCAAATAATTTGCCATTTACTTTTATTTCTTGTTATTTTTAATTAATTTCTTTGGTCAAATGAACTAAAGTACTTTAAATTCATATTTTTGTTAGACTGTCTTAGTATAATTTATGATGTCCTTAGCTGAGTTGTAATTTTTGTATCTTAAATTCATTAGGAATGATAATGTGACTTATTGTTGTTTTCTCTGGATTATTTGTGTTATTTCAGGAAGATTTGTCTGTTAAGGACATGGAGGAAATACTGGATGATTTGAAGGCAGGAAAAGACCCTAAACCAGGCCCTAGGTATGACTGCATGTTCTTAAGATAACAATTGTGAAAGTATTCAATTTATCTGTTGATCAATTTACTTGAGGTCAGTGGTGGATTTTTAGATTTCTAGATACTTTCTCTGTTTGTTTTTGTGAATGAGAATACTTTCATAAGAATCTAGTTTGGAGTTTTTTTGAACTTTTTAAGTTCAAAAAAACTTGAAGTTGAGAAGTTTTTAATTTCAGATTGTCTATATTAATTCTGTGACAGTGTTGTTGTATGTGTTGTGCCATGCTTGATTTGTTAATCTGGTTGTTTTTAGCCATCATGTAGATAAATTGGCTGTGTCAACAATTCAAACAATGGCCCCTTAACAGTCAGTTGAATGTTAAAAACAAAAATCATCTGATAGACCTCCTTAAAAACTTGTCTGCGCATGAAAATAACATTCTGGTTTCCTTCGATGTTAAGTCTCTTTTTCCCAGCATCCCCTTAGAAATTACCTATCAGTTTCTTGAAGAATGGTTATCAGAACCAAACCTCTCCCCAGAATAAATCATAGAATATGTTCTCTTTACAAAAACATGCATGAACCAAAACTTCTTCCAAATCGAAGGAAAATTTTACAAACAAACTAATGGGACCCCAGTGGGGTATTGTCTATACTCTCCAACTTATTCAGGACTTATTTTGAAAAACAATGCAAAGAAAACTTCCATTACTTCCCAAAAATTTGGTATAGGTATGTAGATGGCATATTTGCCATATTCGACTCATCAAAGAGCACTACTGCTAATTTCTTAAAAAACTGAACAGCTAGTTTGACACCATCAAATTCACTTGCAAAGAAGAAACAAATGACATGTTACCATTTTTATATTTGAAAATTACTAGAACACTAAACAAACTGAAATTTAGCATATACCGCAAATCTACACACACAGACATGTAAATATTTTTACCAAGCTCAAACTAAAGGCTTCTTGAAATAGTATGCAAATATAAAAATTTTCAAAACTTCTAAAAAATAGAAATCAATTCCGGTCCAGCTTTCCATTGTATGTCCAAAATTTACTGTCGAAGTAGATAAAAACTGGTCTGAATCATTGGAAGTAAGACATGCCATCATTGTATCACTGTGAAGGTTAAAACCTTGGATCTTGGATCACTACGACCATTGTGGAAATGATGTTGCAGTATTTGTGTTGTAATAGCAATCTGTTAGAGGATTTTCTATTTATATGTTACCATCATCAGGCATCACTTTTGATGGGATATCTATGAAATTTGCTGTCAGCTACATTCTACAATGCCGGTGTTGCAATTAAATGGAAGATTATTTCTTAATTGCCATGTATTGTATTTAAGTAATTCATATAAAATACGTGAAATTTTTTCATTCCTTAGGAATGGAAGATTTGCATCAGAGCCAGCCGGTGGATTGACGACTCTGAAAGAAGAACCTTATGGACCAGGATTCAAAGTCCGACCAGACTTATGAGTTCTTTCTATTCCAAGTTATTAGTGACAAAAATGTACATAAACAGCCGAAGAGTGTATTTACTATAAATTAAATATCTTAAATCTGTATGGATTGTTGAAATGTTTGCGATATTTCCACAATCTTACCTCTTTGTCTATTATCTTTAAACTCAGTTTTGAAGGGAAGTCACTTTTAATATGTGGTCTACTTTTGTGGATGTCTAATTAAATCAAATATACCTCATATATCATATATACTGATTGTATATATGATATATGAGGTATATGGCCCCTAGTTCCGGCTGCGATCATTATCTTAGCAGCAACAGTCTCCGGAAGTGTAAACAAAACACCCAAAACTATTTGCAAATTAGTGAAGACTGATTAAATATCTAGATAATATATACTAAAAATGTGAAGAGGATTTATTCTTGGTATCAGAAAACCTTTTATTGATTACAACTCTTCGATTAAATCCACTGCACAAATGTTTGCTTCTCATTTTCAGAATGCGGCACTGCCTTGTTATTTCCGGACTTCCATTCATTTACCCAGCCTTTGATTTTAGGTTTCTGTGGATGGAAAGTTTATTTTCCCTGTTTGGAGCAAACTATATTTTTACATTCCTGGTCAGCAGTTACTTGCAATACAACTGGAATTCATTATGAATTGTGGTCCTATTGCATTACTCAATGATATAGTCATAGCTGCAACCAAGATGATTGGAGTTTGGTGCAAGTGGTTTCTAAGGTACAGCGGATTACTAAAAAAATCGGACAGGTATATATTTCTACCCCTATGTCTTCTGCAGCCGTTGGTACAGAGAGTTCACAATCTGGCAATACCGTAGGATTACCCCCCACCCCCACCCAATACATAACTGTATATGGCTTTCAGGCCCTCATACGAGAAGATGGATGCTTTACGGAAGATATGTTAGAAAGGTTTCATACTAACAAAGAGCCTCTTTTAGAATTTAGAACATTCTTTCCTTTGATAAACTTTCGCATCCCTCGTGTATTGAAATTATGGCACTATTATATCAATATCAGGACCGACGTAATACCTGAGGTTAAGAATCCAATTTCCCTTTACTTAATAGTCTTCCTATATCGAAAGATTAATAATTTTAAAATCTGAAATACAAGGGAATAAAGGTTGCAATTACTTATTATTGGTAACATTCGAATAATAGCAATACTTTGGAAAGTGTCTACAAATTTAAAAGATTACAGCTTACCTTCTCCTTAGGTGTAGATTCATGTTATACAGATCTGGATTATTACTATCCCGATCAGAGTATATGCAAATCCAGGATATCAAGGGAGATGTTACAATGTGAAAGTACATACATACTTACCTGTTGGAGAATGAACTGATATAGATAGAGAATCTTGACGATGGCAGTGTAAGACGGAACAAATGGTTGTCCATTTTCCTATACCGCGGATAGCAAAGTCGCCGAGGAAGAATTGAAATTATTATTCGAAAAGTTTTATACTGGCTAACATATTTCTCAATCCCTCACCCCTTCCTACAAACCTTTCCACAACGACCCTTCCGCATTTTGCTTGTACACTTATAAAAAATATGTAAAAAAGCTGTTTCTAAACATTGGATAAAATTTCGAAAAAGTTGTAGATATGGTAATTAGGAGATACCGAATCCAAAACATCTATAAAAAATGTCTGTCTGTAATCGAATCATGCAAAAACTATCCAGCCGATTTTGATGAAATTTGACAAGGTGATAATGAATGTCCTGAATTGACGCATATGCTAGTTTTATCCCGATATCTTATATTGATTGATAAGTATTAATGATAGGCTACAGGTATGTGAAATTTGTAGTGTCGAATGATTTGCATTTAACGAATCGCAGGGTCGCACATAGGACCATTTAGAAGAGTTTTATTATTCAGCTCATTTTTGTCAACGGCATTTCAGAATGATGTAGCATCTGAATATTCATTTTGTTCAGTAAATCTACATTTTCAGTAAATCTACATTACCTGGGCCCCCGGATAGCCAAGTGGGCAACGCGTTCGACTTCGGTGAACGCGATCCCGGGTTCGATTCCCGGTGGGGGCCTACGTGCGAAATGACCTAAGCTGTCGAAGCACTTTTAACAATACTACTACTACTACTACTACATTTACCCCCGCAAGCCGCCTTTCGGCTGATAACATGGAATGCTTGTGAATCTGCTTCGATTATTGTCGTATTTCATAGAAGAAATAATATATGTAGAGTAAATAATAACGAAATTTCATGTTTAATTTACTACGTTGGCTCTCTGCTTTTTTTTCTTGACAGTCGAATGAGTCGTTATTAGTATATAGTTATCAATTTTTACTTCATTTTGTTTCTTAATAGGCAGTTGAGCTATTCTCAGTGGGTGGGTAAGGGTGAATGTTTGCCTAAAACTAGAGCACTGGTTGTTATAAAGGATGCAAACTTACACATTTTTAAAAACCTACGACGTATTGATTCCATTTCGTGTATATTTGGTCTCAGCTTCGACCCAAGAGAGTCAATGCGTTTCCATAAGATATTCACGTATCTTTATTTTCCCAGTTGAGAACCAACGGGCACTTCAGCTAGTATAATTATAATTTCGTGTGATGACGCTAGATCGCTAGCGAAACATGGCTGCATTAAATTAGTGGTGGAAGTATACTATGAAGAGTTTATTCCAGTGATCATGCATTGGAAGGTAACCAGATTTTAAATTAAAATAGTAGGTATTGTTTCATGCATTAGGTAATCCAAGAAATCCGAAAAACGGACAATTCCCAATTTTAGAAAACCCGACTGTGCAGCGTCCTTTTCGTAATCGCACCTTCTGCCCCCCTCCGCGATAATCCTCTCGAAGTTCGCCCCATGGTGGCCATCGCCGCATGCAGCGACTGCGAGGACATTAGACAAAGGGAAGGAAGGCTTTAGTGAATGGTAGAAGAGAACTACCTGGTCCGCTATGCAAATCCATCACCCATTCGTCCATTGACCTGCATCTCCTGAATAGCAGCCGAGGGAGGGATTTGATCTCAAAGAAATGCACCAGAAACTGAAAAGACACTGCCTTGAACTCGTGAAGGAATGGGTGCGGGTTTTACTTAAATGGCGGAGCGACTTACTTACAATCGCAGATCTTTTATATTCCCTCAAGAAGCCAGATAACAATTGATAACACGCAAAATTTGCATGGCAGCACTCTCCCGAGACTTACATAGTAGAAATAGGAATGGAGCTGGGCCTCCAACCTCTTCCATACCTAAAAGACAGTCCGTCATTTCAGTATCACTTCTCTGAGTCTGTTGTCTTACCGATTGACTACGTATCTTTGCAATGCCTCAGCTGACTCCTAGGCGTCGTAACCAAGTGGCAGGAATGCTTGCAGCAAATATGGGAGTTTGCGAAATTGCGCGAGTATTTGATGTCTCTCACTCGGCAATAGTCAATTTAAAAAAGAAGTGGGAGGAATCCCAGTGTGTCGACTGAAAAGTAGGCTCAGGGTGACAAAGGTAACGACTAAGGAAGAGGATACTCGTATTGTTGATTATTTTCGACGGAACCCATTCTCAACCACTGAGGAGGCAAGGTGTGCTGTTGGGCTTTCCATAAGTTCCCAAACAGTGCGACGGAGGCTCCGATTTTCAAGGGCTTGATGCCAGACACGCGGCTGTGAAGGAGATTCTAACTGATGCGCACAAACAAGCACGGTTTGTCTTCGCCCAGAAATACGCAGACTTCTGGAAGACAGTCGTTTTCAGTGATGAGAAAACCTTCTCGTCATGCACCAAAGGGCCAATCACTGTACACCGGCCACGAAATTCGCGTTCCGATCCCATGTATGTGAAGGAGAGCGGGGGAAGCGGACGTTTTTCGATCCATGTTTGGGGCTGAATGTGCGCTGAAGAACCGGGAGCTATTTGGAAGATAGAGGGAAACTTAGATGGGAGGCAATACTTTACCATCCTCGAAAACATTATGATGCCATCGGTCAGCTTTCTATATCCAGAGCAGTTAAGTCGTGAAAATAAACCAGCTGTGGAACTTACAAAGTTTTATTTTACTTCACTGATGTCATGGCGTTCCGCCAAGTTGAGCCTCAACATATTAATTTTATTTGTGATTCTGCAGTTTTTTATTTACAATATTTGGTGTTTTTCTCTTATCTATCGTAGTATCGTCCGCATACATATAAATGTTCGTGTCAATATACTTCAGTAGGTCGGAAGTAAAAATATTGAATGACGTCGGCGATAATAAAGAGCCTTAAGAAACGCCGGCGTCAATTATAAAATCCCGGGTTCGATTCCCGGTGGGGGCCTACGTGCGAAATTAACTAAACTGGCGAAGCACTTTTAACAATACTACTACTGCAATTGTAAAATCCATTCTTTCTATATATATTTTTGCGTCGTCATAAAGTTCTCTGGCTTTCTGGTGAAGAACGATGATCACATTACTCTCATTCGGAATATATGGTTGAAGAAGTGATTCCAAAGTGAAAGCCCAAGGAAAAAATTTTGATTCCCGAGAAGTCTCATTTTCGAACCCAGGCTAACATATTTCTCAATCTCTCACCCCTTCTTCCCCTTCCTACAAAACCTTTCCACAACGACCCTTCCGCATTTTGCTGGGAAAGAAAATTTTGAAGGGAATATAAAATTACTTTGTGAAATTTTATCTCAGAGAATTTTATAATTTGAACATTTTGTGGACGAAATTCCAGGCTTTGTAGATAGTATTTCTTGAGCGACGCAAAACTATGGTGCTCCATCTCTTTCATCTAGAATTTCCTTCTTCTCCTTTTCCGACAATTATGCATTTTCGCTTTAATATCCAGACGACTCTTACAATGAATGATTTAGTAAATTCAGTTCGATGTAAATATTCGCAAAGTTTACCAAGATATGTTTTTTTTACTGACGATGCACCCAGCTTGATGAGCAATCTCATGTAGCGTCGACATAACTGTTACTTACACTGAAAAAAGACCTATGCTAACTTCACTTCATTATTACTCGCATTTAGTTTGACCGCTGGGATAAATAGGGGGGCGGACGGACGGACAGACATTTCCTTTTTATATGTACGATTTGATGAAATTATGAGGTTGTAAACAACCCGTCCCCCTGACGACCAATGCGATTGTTGATTCCAAGTTCATGCATTTTCCCATAAGAATTCATGGGTATTTAGGCTCGTTTAGAAGCAATTCACGATATGGTGAGGGGATCATTTTTCAGAAATTTTAACTATTTCAGTCACGAACAATTTGTAGTGATGAATTGCTGGGGCAACGAACATACGTAACAACTTAATGAATAAATGGAGATGAATGAGTAACTTTTTGTCTATCAGTTCTGACTCATGACATATTTTACGATTGAATTTGAAAGTTAAAAATTTTACAAACTTGCACATTAACTTGAGACATGTTTCATATGAAGAAAATTTCATAAAGATTCACATTCTTATTGTTACACTTTGATTAGAACATTTTTGTTTTGGATAACCTGTCCCATTGGACTAAGCTAAGATGCGAGGTGTTAATTTTCCTTTATATACAAATAGTTATACTATATTTAATCTGACTTCTATTCTCCCCGTTGAGAATCAACGGGCACTTCAGATAGTCCCAAATACATTCCAAAAGTGCCTGGGGACATGAAAATTCTTCCATAAGAGGTCTATTGGAAACTCAGAACGTATCTTAAGACTGTTCACGCGTTACGGGCCTGGCCGTCCTTTTTTCTTTAACCTTTTTCCTCCCCCAATGGGAGTAACGCGGTGGGGTTGCCGTGTACTCGTGTTTTGTGCTAAAGTCCAAATCCTGATGAGGAGCACCATTTAAGACAAAACATAGGGAGTATGACTGGGTCTGGCTTCACACTGACGAGGCGACGCCTTAGAAGACTACTCAACAAGGTACGCGGCGATTGCCCAGCCCGCAAATTTCCTTTTTTTTTTGTTTTCCCGTCTTTTTATTATTCATTTAGCACATTTCCTTCTTTTGTTATTCGCCCCCCGTTTAAGGCATTTTGTTAAGACATTTTGGTGCGGAATCCCGGGAATAATGAAATGTTGCTAGATGAGAACTTATTGCGTGTTGTTGATGGCTGATATTGGGTCTTAAACACGTCAAATGTAGAAGAGGGAAAGTGTGCCACAGACATGGCGAGAGACGCATTTAACCGCAAGTTAAAGGTCCTCCGTGCCCAATGCGATCGCTTCTTGGCCACCATAAGGCCGGCTATTTGCTCAACAAAGAGTTTGATGCCCTAGGGAGCGGTATCGTGAACTCCCCAAAATTAAGGGTGTAGGGCGAATAAGGTGGAAGAAGTTTACAATGAGTTTCAAAATGCCCATAGGACGATTTGTGATTTTTGTCACGAGCACATGCTCTCTGAGGCAAATGCGGCCGATTTAGATCTCGCCGTAAAAGCGGAGGAGCGTTATTATTTCATTCTCTCTGTGAGTGACTTGAGTGGAGTAATTACCCCTTCTCGGGAACAACACATTTGCTCGGCAATTACTCCGGTGCCACCGCAATGCAGAGGTGTACACCGCTGGCCTAAATTAACGCAACACCCCGCGGCGTGACGGAGCGGGAGATTTAGGTACTGACTTGTACCTGCTGAGGACTTTACAGTGCACTCTGACAACAGTGTCAGAGGGGGAGGAGGGGCACTGGGAATGGGAAGAAGGCGAGACCTACTAGTAGATGTGCTTAAAATCGGGAAAATTGGAAATCAGTATTCCTGGGCATCTCTACATGCGAAGCATTCGTGATAACGGATATGAATATGAGCTGCGCATACGGAAATCTCGGAAGGAACTGCCTGACGAGAATTTTGGCGAAAAATATGCCTAATCGAATTTAATGAAAGTTCAAGATTCATCCTTCTTTCGCTTCAGATATGCAACGCGTTCATTTGATTTAGTATTCCATTCTTATTTCATTATTTTTATCGACTGACAAGGGATACGGAGAATACGAAATCTTCGAAAACGAAATGTTCTTCAGGGCACGCCACAACTATTAACGTTGCTTTAATGGCCGAGTCCGCTGTTTTAATTTGAGAAAAAAAAACGATTACCTTCTTGTTGAACTCAAAGATGGGCTTTATTAAGATGAAATGAAGAACATTCCTTACTGTCGAGAATCGTGGTAACTGTAAATCTGATACTAATTTCACAGACATCTTATACAGTTGCTTCATTTGATGTCGCTATATCATTTCATATACTAATAGTATTATTTTTTTAAATGCTTTCATAAAGGACGAACGGGTGACACTGTAGACTATCCCGGAGGACATTTCTTCAATAACTCCTAGCATTACGGTCCTGTTATTTTCCTAAAAAATATCTGAAAGTAGAAAATTATTCATAGAGTTTCGATGGAATCACTTCACGCAATCACGGCTCACGAGGAAGATAGACGTGTGATAACTGGGTAGAAGAGGCAGGGCTGCTCGATAACATCGGAATTTTCGCATTCACCTGTGTGGGTCACATTGGTTTCACCTTCGCATCCATCTGTGAGGGCTCACCCTTCTCTCTGTTTTCAATACTTCATGCCTTTCCTACATATTAGAGCGTCCGTGCAATGAGAATTTGTCATTATGCCGTTGTAGCTATAATCTGAGCGTAGAAAGTAAATAATTGCGATGCATTTTTTCAGCGATTGACAGGGTTCTTTCCTTCATTACTAACTGTCTCAAACATACACAAGAAACATCTTAAAAACAAATTCCTGATAATATAATGGATAAAATTACTAAATAAGGCAACTACGGCTCCATGAGGAAATCATAACACTCTAATTGATTGTATTCTGTAATGTCCCGTGATGATTCTTGAAAGCGCTGTCCGGAAAAGTTCCCCTTTATCCCTCAAATGTTCAAATCTTATGTGAAAAACAAATTTAGCAGCAGAAGTTTCGGTAAATTGATATTATCCCTACAGGAGTAATAAAAGTTTTTCTCTTGAAAAAATATTGTTGTAGAAGATTTTTTATTAAATTGAGATGCGATAATTTGGAAAATATGTTTACATTGCTTTTGATTCGCATAGAGAAAATTTCTCTATGCCTATCTTAATTGTATTTGTAATTCGTGATCGAATGTAAAATTTGCAAATTCCCATGTTATCTCATGTTTTACAAATACTATATTCCCGAAACATTCCAATGTTTTGACAAACACTATATTCCCCAAAATCATCACATTGTTGGTTTTAATATTTAAAAATTTGAAAAAGGAGGATGAATCTTTTACACCTTCATTAAATTTGATTAGGCATAGTTTTTCACAAAAATCTCGTCAGACTGTTCGTCCTGAGATTCCCGTATACGTTTGCAGCCCCTATTCTTATCCGTTCTCGTGGACGCTTCGACTGTAGATTTACGCAGGAATACAGATTTTCGAATTTCCCGACATTAACCTCATCTTGGCCTCGCCCTCACCCATCCCCAATGGGCTTACCTCCCCCCCTCTGACACTGTTGTCAGAGTGCACTATAAAGTCCTCAGCACAGTTAGTTCCTAAATCTCCCGCTCCGTCACGTCGCGAGGTGTTGCGTTAATTTTGGCCAGCAGTGTACTACGCAACTGCTTGGATGGATATTTGCGACTATTATAACAACCCTCGCATTTCGGGGTGATTACTTAGATTAAGTATTGGAATTTACTCCTCTCTTTTCAGACCCATTTTCGAACCTGCAACATTTCAATGGGAACGTTTTCGGAGATGTATGCTTCTTTAAAGGCGTTAAATATTCCTGATATAAGAAATTTTATTTTATTTCGTCTTGCAGCACATGCTATTAGTTCCGAGATGTTAACTCGTTTTGAAGAGACTTTATCTGGCAAAGAGTTCCCTTCCTACATGCACCTTTTAACATTTGCTAAAAAACAAATCAACGTGAAAGGAGAGTTCTCGGGATTCCAGCCGGGTGAGGTCATCCATGACGGTCGACGTTTCGGTCGCTTCCATAAAGGACATCTTCAGGACAAAAGTGAGTTCTGTCGACTTCCATCTTCTAAGCAGAAATCACTTTCACGTGCTAAAGTCGATATGACTGTGTCCGCAACTAATAATGAGATTTTGGCGAAAAACTATGCCAAATAAAATTTAATGAAGGTATAAAAGATTCATCCTACTTTCGCTTCAAATATGCAACACGTTCATTTGATTATTTCCTAGTCTTTATCCATTACTTTTATCTACTGCGAGGATACGGAGAAGACGAAATCTTCGAAAACGAAACGTTCTTCAGAGCATGTTGCATATTAACGTTTCTTTGATGACTGAGCCTGATGTTTTAATTCGATAGATAAAAACAATTGCCGTTTTTCAAAGACGGGTCTTATTAAGATTAGATGAGGAGCATTCCTTATTTCCGAGTGGTGACTGTAAAGCTGACATACTAATTTCACAGACATCTTATACTGGTGCTTCATTTGATGTCGCTATTTCAATTAATACACTGATAGTATTATTTTTTTAATGCTTTCACCAAGGACGAACGTGCGACGCTCTACGCTATCCGGAAGACCATTTCTTTATAACTCCCAGCATTGCGATCCTGTTATTTTCTTTTTATTTAAAATAAAATTCGTTTTCTTTTTATTTAAAACTAAATTTGTTTTTAGAAGAAATATCGAATAACAAGTTACAGCAAAATAATTTACATCTACATAAATACCCTGCAAGCCGCCTCCCGGTGTGTGGCAGGGGGTGTAAACACCAAGAGTAGAATTACCTGTTTAATTTATTGTTATCGCGTATCGTTCGCGGAAATAATAAGTCCCTAAAACGACTTGTCCTCGCATCTATTTCTCTTATTTTACGCTCACTGTCGGATCGGCCGAAGTACCAGGTCCAATTTAGGAAAACACTGAAAGAAATAAAGTGTAATATGTACGTACTTAGAAATACAGTGTAATATGTACATAGAAGGAATGAGTACTAGTACTCTATGCAAGTGCATACGCTCTGATGGCGGCCGCTGGAACTATGAAGTTATTTGTAGTCTTTGGCAGATATTTGTTACCATGGCGGACCCAAATGCGGCGCGTTAGCACTGCAAATCTGAGGTGGTCAGAGATAAAGTTATCCATTTTGTTACAGGGAACCCAAAAATAATTTATTTTATTATCATTATGACTGAACTGCGTTTTGGTTCTATGCCTGGTAGCAGTCTTATATCTGCACACTTAGGTACTTGATATTTACTCAATACATACATGACACACCCATAATAACGATAAATCATCTTCATTTGGGCGAAAAGACTATAAGTCTTCTCTTTCATCTGACCCATACATATATACTCACTACCTAACTTATTCACTAACTGACTTAGTACGTAAACTGTAACTATACGATAACTATATAGGTATGCATTAACAAAAATAACTGCATGATAATACAAACTTAGTAGTTCATCACAAGAAGCCTGCTCTTTCTGGATATTTCGGAGTTCATGATACAATGACGCGTAGTTCCAGCGGTCGCCTTTAGGGTGTCGCAGCAGTCGCAGGGTGCATAAAGCACTAGAGCCGAGAATTGCAAGTTCCTATCTGTCACTATCCTAAATATGGAATATTGATGCACTAAAAGTAATGCATACATAATAAATGATACAGATATACAAAATAATACATATATAAAAAATAATAAACATATATAAAAAATAATACCTAACCCGAAAAGATAGGAACTTAACTGGGGGTTTGGAGTTGCTGNTAGATAGGGATGGTCGAGGAACGGTTGGGAGAATAATTCTGGTGTTTGGACCCAAGCCACCGTCTTCCCTTTATAAGCCCTGCCTCCGCCGCCGTGTCCTGTTGGCCGCAGGTCATTTTAATTCTTATAAGGTATTAAATTCTCCCATACTTCTATAATTCGTATACAAATAAATTAGTAAAAAGATTAACTAAAATAGGGCCTATAACAATCCGATCTGCGGCTTAGATGAACAAAGTGGACGTCCAGAACGGATTTGCGTATACCAAGTCCAAAACAAACCAACGTAGCAGTTACAAAACAATTATAATTTTAACCAAACCAGAGCCTAAATAGATTGTTTGTTCACTAAAATTTAATAAAGTTAAAAATAAAACCAAAGAACTTTTGCAAAGACGTTTTACAGCAAAAATGAAGCATCTGCTTCACACCCTGGTGAACAAAATCGTCTTTAAACACCTATTTGCCACATCATTTTCTTCTCGACAAACATATCATCAGAAACACTGGGCACGATTAAAGTACAGTATTAGCAAAGAAGATAATTATAAAATTAATCTTCCAAAAATATAATCTGAGAGCTGAGAGCAGAAAGTTTAAAGCGGAGACAAATGACAGGTTCCCATAGAGGACCACTTATTGGTTTTCTTCGCTTTTATAATAAATGGCGGAGAGAAAAAAAATTCTTCCCACTTGAGAATGCTAAATAAATACTACAACACTAAATCTGTGAAGAAATACTTTTCAAATTAAGCTGAAAAAAAGTGGTCCCTATAGGGACCAGTACCCTATAAAGGGTTAAAATTCGTAATCGTGTTAAATCACATATATCTGAGGCTAAAAGACTTTATTATTCCGGAAAATTGTCTTCCTCCGAAGACTCAAGATCTACCTGGAAAGGATTGAGAAACTTAGGGCTACTACGGCAACGCACTAACATCCTACCAGCGGGAATTTCCCCTACCCTACCGTATGCCCACTTCATCACTTCTTCATCTTGCTTTATCTTTCTTCTGCTCTCCCTAGATTACTCAGTTCATTTGAATCAAGATAGATTTTATTTCCAACATGTAACACCAGAATTAATGCTAAAATACATTTCATATTCTAAGTCTCAGTCTCCTGGTCCTGATGGTATTTCAGCTGATTTTCTTCAGAAGGTGTTATTGTCTCTTCCATCATTGAAATTTTCAACTTCTCTTTATCCCACTCAATATCATCTTCAATAATAATCTTCAATATTCTCTTTATCCCACTCAATCCATCCGTCTGGAAAAAGGCACTTATTAGACCTATAAGAAAGATATCTAAACCACCCTCTCCTACTGAGTTTTTGTATTTTGTATTTTCCACAGATTTTTGTATTTCTGCAGCGCATTCTTTTGTTTTTTTTAACTTTCTATATATTTTGTATATCCATATATTTTGTACTTTTACATTACTTGTTTTTTTGTTGCTCTATGGGAACTTCACAGAGCATAAAAAATTTCAAATAAATAATAATAAAAATAAATAAACCACTCCGCCGAAGCTGAGTTAGCCAGATAGGTGGTTGCCAGTATAAACAACGGATATTTCGGCCCATTTTCAAATGTACATACCATCCTTTCTTATCATTAAAATAGAAATGTCTTTTTCACACAAATGATAAACAAAGAACGACTTAATTTTTATAGTTAATATAGTGTTTGTTAGCTTGACATATCTGAAACGGGAATGAAGAACAGACGTTTTGATGCTGTAAGCAAACACATTCCTAATTAATTCGACCATGATTTGAAATGTTATGTCTCATGTCATAGATTTGCACAGAATAGAGTCTTCCTCAAATAATACCTTCACACTCTGCAGCCGCGGCAGAAAGGGCCCAACGACGCGTCGTTCGCCCCGTCGCGACATTTCGGTTGCCGACGCGCAGTGGGCTAGAATAGAAAAAAGCTGACCAAAAATAAGAAAATGGTTTTATTGAGTGCGAACTTTGAAACTTTGCATATCTATTCTTAAATAAATTCTGTATATAACTACCAAATCACACACTTTTATTCCGGATCATTAAAACTCTACAGGAGGTCAAAGTTGACCAAATTTGACGAAAAAAAGCCGGTCTTCGATTTTTCACATATTTCTTCAACTTCAAGCCAACACTGAACCCAAATGAGCAGAATAATCGGATAAAAACGATGCTGTATTATAAACCTATTCTTTGTGCTTCATATGACTTGGTTTGAATGATCACAGTAGAATATTTGCATAAGTTTTACAACAAAATGGCGAACCCATATTTTACGGCAAATTTTCACATAAAGCGAGGAAAATAGTAGTGATGTTCCACGATGTACACGGGCTAACTTATACCACGATGTTCTTTAAAGCTTCCTGAATAGGAATCTGAAATAAAATCCTGGACAATTTGCGACGCCGATTTATATACCGAAGTTTCGATGGCGACATCTCACGTTCCAGCGGAAAATGGGCCGCGTCACTCGCCTCTTTCCCGACCAAATTGCCAATGTTAGGGTGGTAGAGTTAGCACAGTTTCGGGCTCAATAGTTCGCCCTGTGGTGGGATTGGTTCCCTTGCCAATCTCGCCTTTAAGATCATAATCATTACATTTTATTATTCCTTTTTTGTTGTTATTTATTGTTTTACCTCCATTTATAGTACTTAAGTTGTGAATTCCAGAGTAATTCACGGGGGGGATGCTTACGAGTTACGGGCCTGGCCGTCCCTTTTTCTTTAACCTTTTTCCTCCCCCAATGAGAGTAACGCGGCGGGTTCGCCGTGTACTCGTGTTTTGTGCTAGGGGTCAAATCCGGATGAGGAGCGCCATTTAAGACTAGAACATAGAGAGTATGGCTGGATCTGGCTGTATTTATTTGTTTTTCCAAAATTCTTTTTTGATAATTTATTATTCAAAAATTTCTAAAAACAAATTTTATTTTTAAAACAAATGTAAGCTTCTATCATGCATTATTATCTCCAATTCAATTTTTATGATAACTTGGCTAAGTAAGAAGCAATGCAATTAAAATCTGAATTAATCCGTCGTTATAATTAAAGATAAGCCACCAAATCTTGGAAGTTCTGAGATGTGTAAAAGGGATTTGCTGGAGAATTTCAGAGTATATTCCTTGCTCTAAAATAACATATACTTCGACTTTTGACATCAACAATCCTTTGTTTATACAAAATTGGCATTTGAAAAATCGTAGTTAGGCAACCGTGCATAGCACATACATTACCATGAATATTGAAATACAATGGCATTGATAATTTGCTATTTTTTTTGTATAGAAGCTGCATTTTACTTTACCAGCATGAACTGCTGCTTGACGAACTGACAAATTATTTACACAACTCCACCTAGTAGCATTTAATCATAGTTGGATACATTTACATGTGTGATTCTTTCCACAACTCCACCTTGTGGTATAAATTCAGACACTAACACTAGCTACAACAAAGAAGGATCAACAGAAAAGGATATAAAAGAAGTACTTTGAAAATTTAGAAATTACATGGAGAGGACCAAAATGCAAATGGGATGCTCAAATATGGAGCCTCAATTGGACTACTAAAGGTTGATTGAAACAAATCGTATACTAAAATGGAAAGCGAGGCAAATATAAAATATTTATCATTATATCAGCTTTTTCTCATAATATTTCCGTAGAAAAAATCTTCAAGCGAGATAGTTTCTGAAAATATATTGAATTTATTTTCTGCTTTAATCAAAGTTTCCTCTAAGATTATTAGTCATAATGTGATAATGTCACAAAATGGATTAACATTTTTGAGGCAATGAAGACTTCAGTTTGTATGCCAATGACTAGAGTGGCTAAAGCTGTTCTGAAGCGATTCATCAATTTTTCCGATTGCTTGTAACGATCTCATTGATTTTGTCACAAAGAAGAACCTTCATGATTCTATGTCAATACATTTTTTGTAAAATGTAGTGAATTTATCATTATGTAGTATAGCCATGTTTTAATTAATCATGATTTAATTAGTTTTAAAATTCGTGTTAGATCACCGAAATAACCTGTTCCTTTACAAGACTAATAGTATTATTTTTT
>KZ308952.1:225982-296836 GCA_000376725.2 Ladona fulva
ATCATTATGAATTGGAATAGATATCAAGATAAATAAATTATATATTATCAAGGATAAAAGAATCAGTATGCATGGGTGAATTTAAAAATATATGAATTCTCTTGATACTTTATTTTACATTAAATTCTTTTTTTTTTGAGAGAAAAAATCAGCCTGGTATTCACCCTATGATGGGAGGAAAACCTCTCAAAGAAAACCTCCCAAAGGCAGTCAAATTTACAGAACATAATTAGTTGACAATTTCAATAACAGGTATACATAATGTGATGATACATTGAAATGATTGTTAAAACAAGACATTGAGAAGTTTTGTTTACAATAAAAACATATATACATTGTATGTACTGTGTGTCATTTCATTACATTACATAAACAGTAAATAAAAAAATAAGCGACAAATAAAAAGACACACACTGAATTACTTCAATTATACAGATTTTACATATTTGAATTATACAGATTCTTTGAATAATGATTGATTACACTCACCTTTGAAAATATCTATCATTAATGAATTGCATTTAAAATAAATAAACTTTCAGCATACTGTCTGTTTACATAATGATTTAGCTGCAATTACAGATTTGAAAGATTTACTACAAAATTCTTTTGTCATCCACATAGATTAAGAAAAGAATCATTAAGTAGTACAGTTTAAATGATAACTTGGCATAATTAATATATTTAGATGCAACAGGTTGCAATCATATGACAAAGATTCCAACTTGAAAAGTTATACAAAGAATTAATGACATATTGGAAAGAAAAAGAAGGTTGGAACATGGCTGTTTATGAATTAGAGGTTTAAAAACACTTCATAAGCCATCTTTCGGCAATTTGCACTCATTGTCAGAGACAAACGGGAAGCTCTGGATGGGCCTTCACAGAAATCGGTAATCCGGAGCTTCATGTTTGTCTCTGAGCGTGAGTTTCAATAGCAGAAAGACTGCTTACAAAGTGTTTTTAAACCTCTAAGACATATTGAGACATGAAATGGAATAAATGACTGATAAACAAATACAAAGTGAGGAAATACATCATTGCTCCTAAACATCTATGCAACCCGGTATTGATTTAATTTTTTTTATTGACAAATAATGAAGTAGTGACAAGAGATTCAAAATAACATAACTCACACCTTTAAACAACAACCTTAACTTTTCAAACACTTCAAACGAGGGCAGCTTCCGATGACAAAAAAAAGTGCAACAGAAACAAAAACCTACAAAAAAATGGAAAATTTTTGTTTGTTTTTGAAACATTAATTATTCATGCGATATTTGATTACTTATTCTGAATTACTGCCAAAAAATGGGAAATTCTGCTAATCAGAGCAATATTAAAATGTTATACATGTGGTTTATAATGAAAGGAGAAGGTATATCTAAATCAAGGATAGAAATCCCTCATCAATGTTAGCTAAAATATTTTCTGTAAGAGTAAGTCTTATATTCCAAGATATAAAATAGGCTTTGATGTTATTCACAACAACAACTCCAATACCCCTGAATTAGAAATTATACAATGAAGTTCCCCTTCCATTATTACATTCCATCCAATAAATGTTTACATCTCAATTATATGCAGCTTTAATTCAGGGAAAGTATTTCTTTGTGATGATAAGCAACTTCCTCAATCTCATCAGGGATTCAGTAACACAATGAAAAATTATGGGGCAACACATTGTCAACACATCTTAATCAACTGGACACTAGAAGTTAAGAAACTATACTCAAACACCAATATAGTACCACATCACACAACACACTCAAACTCACTCATTCAACTCACAGACGTTCATTCCTACACTAAGACTGATTTTGCACTATTGGGAGAATTCTCCTATGTATCCTACTGTTTCCTAAACTGCTCCTAATCACTAAGCTACTCCTAAGTGCTAAAACCATTTCCTAACCATTCCCCTATTTTCCTCTACAATATCTCTCTGATTTATCGATCACTGGACACACACACACAAGCCACTCACACAAATATTCAGTGTACCAACACACACTCATATTGAAGATGATAATGCACAGAATATGAAAAATAAAAATGGAAATTCAGCTGTTTATTCAAGGTTTGTTTCCCACAATATATACTATCTAAAATCTCAATTCTGATGTTTAAAATTAATGGAATTGCTTCTAGGATAAGAACTTTTTACTACTAAACTACTAAATAGAAAAACAGTTGTTATTTACATTGTCCTTCAATGTAAGTCTTTTAATTGTAATGCATATTTCATGTACTGTAAGACTTTTGATTTGAAATAAATGAAAGTTATCTCAGACTTAAATTTAAAAAGATTATCTCAAACTATATTAAATCTCATATTATTTTTCCTAAAATGCACAAAATTCTAAGATAAGTACATAAATGCATGTCTTTGGATTCTAAATGAAGATTATTGCCCAGATATTATTGGTTATTGGCGTATCTTCAGAGAAAATTCAATTTCTATCAAATCTTGAATTGTTTATTGTATTGTATTGTAGAATTATTTGAAATACTTATCTTAAGAATTGTCTACTGTGTGAATATTTGAGATGCTCTTTAAGCACTGATTAATTACTTTTCATGTTTATGAGGGGAAATCCTACAATACTTTTTTTTAACTAATTAATGATATAGCACTCAAGATTTCCATTCGATTTAATACAGACTTGTATAAATCTTATAAACAGTAAAATGTGATTAGAACATATAATTATCCCAATTTGCCCAAAAATTAAATTAAAGGAGAATCAATGTTTAATAGCTCACTTAATACCCTGTGTCTTCAGATTCAACATCACCAGTCCCAATTTCCATAGCTAGGCTACAGCTAGAATAGATAAATGCTATACTAGATTCTCTTGTCATGGTTCCTTAATTTGTAATGAACTTATTCATATACTTTTATTTTCCGTTTGTGTTGATTTATTTGACCAACAAAACTTTATGGCTCTTAAGTAAATGGTTTAATCGTAAAGTCTTTATCTAAATTATTGACTAGAAAGTATCAATCAATCAAATAGCATGCTGAATGACCTTAGTTGGTGAAGGACTTTTAAAATTATTACTATAAATGCTACCGATTTTCCCATGAAACAGTTATTTAAAGTATCCCCAAATAAAGCGACAGTTAAGTTAAAATGAATTAATACTCTTTGATATATTTTATAATTTTGGTGTAACCGGTGAGGTATTAACAGTTCCATTCACATGGATAGTTCTAGGATTAAGCCACAGAGAAGAAAATTGAAAATTTACTAATTTCAAAGAACAGAGCTTTACTACTTGACTTTTAAACTCAATATGGGAAGGCGTTACCTCGTGGAAGGCCATTACAATGAAATAAAGACCGTTTCGTACACTTCCACAGCAATTTTATTTATGGCTACATGTTTCGCTAGTGTCCTAGCATCATCAGGCCTATGATGCTAGGACACTAGCGAAACATGTTGCCATAAATAAAATTGCTGTGGAAGTGTACGAAACGGTCTTTATTTTACTTGACTTTTACTTTATAGTTACTATTCCATTAATAACAGATGAAGACAAAAATAATAACATTCAGCAAACACCTTATTGGCCAATGAATTTGTGTAAAGAAGGTAATGCATTTTCGTCAAAAATAGATCAACTTCAACTTAATTGCACGACTTATTCTCCCAATGTAATAGAATTTAAAATTAATTACACTAAGACTCAAATAATGACGTGGAGTATTTGGAGTGAAAAATGAGATAGCGTATGTTTTAAGCACCTAAAGATTTTATTTTAAGAAGAGAGAATTGCTAATAGATATTCAGCTGATGAATCAGATGAATTGACAACAATAAGAAAAAATGATGATTACATTAAAATTTGTTTAGAGGAGGTCATATGAAATTGAATTCACATATGCTAAGGAATGATGAAAAAAAATTCAGACCAGAAAATTAATATAATAATTGAGACTTCATGGAATAGTCGAAGCAAAAATTGAAGTAGGACCTTTAGAATTTAAAACATAGAATTTAAATCGATTTTGTCAGCCTACTTTTACGTTAATCCGTTTAACCACCTTTCGACTGCAACAACAATTCCTCCTCTCATTACAAAATCACATGTACGTATGTATGAGAAAAAACCTTTGATTCAAAATTAAGATTGGCTTAATAGTGAATTGAAGTAAACGCACAGTGTGGGGAATATAATATTGGCCCTTCAAAACAGAAAACTTTCATTTTGGATAAGAATGGATGAATATCTGATTATCAATTCTTAATTTGAACAGGATTCCAAATTGTGCAGCATTAATTGAGGAGATGTCGAATTAAGGAAAATATGCTTTTTTCTTTCAGAATCCTATTGGCTAAACTTTGCATCCCATTCGCCCTTCCTACTTTCGACTATGCTCTTTCAAGGTGAACTTTTACTGAGAGTAACTGCTAGGTGTTTATGATGCCACACAAACTCCAAAAGATGTTCAAAAGTATGATATGGTGTGGGGGTGACACTGGTAAAATCCGTAAAAGACATAACTACGCTCTTTTTTATATTTAAGTCGAGTTTCCATTCATTGCACCAACCTGAAATAACCTTTAGATGAAACAGTGTCATCCTGTGATACGACCTATCTGTAAATAAAAGTATCATCAGTGAATTGCCAAACCTTACCCTCAGCATTATCCACTAAGTCGTTAATGTATATTAGAAACAAAATCGGAACACTGCGTTTGATGTAAACCACACAATATGAAATTCCATCCAATGCGACACGCTGAGATCTGTTTCTGAGGAATGATTTTCTTGACGACGACGACGAATAAATTCGCTTACCGCTGGAAAACTTTTGTTCATGGCTTCTGACTCGGGGTCTTATCCATGGTTTTCTATTAAGCACTCTAACTTCACTTTCTTTTTACTGAAGATCACGGGTTAGGGGAGAGCGTCTCGCTCGGATTAAGGTTGGGTATTTGGTTAGGGTAAATTCATTAACACAGCTTTTGGGCGGCAGTATTTGCTGATAGTTGTTTTGAGGTCGTAATCCCAGATTGTGGACAATAAAGTATTTTGGATAAGTTTTAACTTAGAAGCGAATCTTTTGGTTATTTTGTTTAAGGTTGTAGAGAGCGGCGCGCCGCTTAAACTTAAACTCTCTACTTGTTGTTCCCTCTCGTGGAGAAAACCTTTTACCCAGTTAATTATTTCATTATTAATGCCCGCTAATTTTAATTTGTAAATTAATTTATAGTGAGGAACTCTGTCGAAGGTATTTTTGAAATCTAGGAAAATAGCGTCCACCTGCTTTTTACCCTCGGCAGATGTTAAAATGTCATGAACGAATAGCGCGAGCTGAGTTTCGCATGATCGGGCCTTTCGAAAGCCATGCTGGTTCTTACAGAGGAATCGATTACTATCTATGAACTTCATGAGTGAGCTAACAACGATGTGCTCCATTATTTTGCCAGAGTGGGAAGTGAATGATATATGTCTATAATTATAATATATAAACAGGTGTAACATTCGCTAGCTTTCAATCTATTGGGACACTACATTCGCTTATTGACTTATAAAATATAATTCGGAGATATGGTGCGACGCTTTCTGCCAGTCCTTTTTTTATACTCTAACCGGAATTCATTCTGGACCTGGCGATTTGTTCGGCTTAATATTACTTAGGAGTTTTGCAATTCCATCTTCGGTGAAACATATACATGACATCGACTCGGGTGTGCTAATCTCCGGTAGGGTCTCTTTGCAATCGTCAGCCGTAAATACGCTTTGATGGAATTCGTTTAGGATTTTCCCTTTCCTTTTCGTATCGCAAGTTATATTACCATCGATGTCCCTTAACGAACCTACCGTTTGTATTTTTCCCTGTACCTCTCTAACGTAAGACCAAAAAGCTTTGGGGTCCTCTTCTAAGCATTCCCCAAGAAATAATTTTTGCTTGAAGTTACGGAGGGCATTATGCATTGCTTGCTTAGTATCGGATTTCGCTTTCTTGTTCTTTTCGAACAATAGCGATGTTATTGGGCTCGAATCAGTCTGATCTTTTCCCGCAAAGGCCTTTACTCTTTCGTGTAGAGGTCTCTTTGCGAAGGGTCTTTCTAACCTCTCTGTCATACCATCTAGGTTCGCAATCGTGTTTGGAGTATTTTGATGGTATGTAAAAGTCAATTTATTTATGCATGATCTCAACAAAGAGCTACCAAGTGTCATCGGTGGTCATCTTATTTGCACGAAACTCGAATAAATTGAAATCAATCATCAGCTTTTCATTAAAGTCATGGAAATTCGCTATCGAGTAAAGATAAATCTTCCGTTTAGGTTTCTTGTGCTTGTTTATTTTTAAGTCAATGTCTATGTATACACCTTTGTGGTCGCCGAGCCCTTCGTCTATTGCGATGCTTTTGCGAAATCAAATTAGAAGGAATGAGCGCATGGTATCGAGACAAGCACCAGAAGACATGGAATAAATGACGATCTTTATTCTGGTCGTGAAATATTGCTTTCGTTTCGAAATTGCGATAATTTTGATAAAATAGACGACAATTTGTGAAATTTAGAGGATACGATCGCGACAGTTGTTGAATCCAAAGAGTATTAGCCAAGTATCCTTCAATCAATGTGAGCACACAGTTCCTTCTTTCGTCATTTAATGCCTTTGTTTCCTACTTTCAATTAAAATCATACTTTTGCACATTCCACACATAATGTGAACGGTTGTCAATCAACAATATCATAATTTCATAATTGAGGAATCGACCGAATGTGTGCTTTTTGAGTCAATAATAATTCCCGCATCTCACAATCAGTAGTTACTCTGTTACTATTTATTAAACTAATTTCCCAGGAGATTGCATAAATATTTTTTAAAATGGACGTGGGTACTCGCTACGTCGATGAAGCTGTTTGCGTAAACAAGTATTAATAAGGATAAGGGAAAGGTAAATTACGAAGCACGGAAGAGCTGAAAACCAAGGGTTAACAAGTGCGAAAAGTAGGGACATGAGGGAGGCGGCTCACAAAAGCATTTCCAAACAGAATGGAAAAGTCGCGGCACGGTAGTTCAGTGGTTTGAGTACCTTCCGGGAAAGTGGAAGACCTGGGTTCGAGCCCCAGTCATGTCGCTACGTTTCGTACCCTTTATCCCTAAGGATTAATAAGTTAGAGCGTTCGCTCGGCAAGAGATCCATGTATATGTCTCCGTATATCAGACCTTTTTTCATGTCCTTCTCTCATTGAGAATAATATTACGCCCACGCCTCAGAGTTATCCATCTTCTTAGATTAGAAATCTGTTAGAATTACGACTGCTGATACGTCAGTACAGCATCCGGTGCTGGGAAATGGAATAAACGAGTTTTCTTAGAGGGTTTTTTTCATAAAAGTGATTAACCATGTCTTTAGATGCGGGAGAATGAAGTGATCTCAGCGCGTTGCACACCAGTGATAGCGAACATTCTCTCACGTTTAGTTGACACGTTTACCTGTTCTTTTCTCGCCGACCGAAGATCCGAAAAACCCTTTCCACCCGTTGTCGGTCTTTCGTCGACAAATTGAATGCAAAGTGCGCGGTTTATGAGGCGGTGTGGAGTCATTCTTCTGGAAGAGATACAGGCGACGTGGAATCGAGGTCTTTTTTCCACTAAAACATGGATGTTCATCGAGAAGACTGTTTAAAATCTTCTGCTCAAGAAGAAAGCGGGATTTTATCCTAAAACGATGCAAGTTTTTCAACGCCCATTTTTGTCAATATGTATTCACATCATAGAAGCTCTGTAATGCTCTGTAAATATATAAACTAATATATAATTTTCAATCGTAAAATATACTCGCTAAGAGCTTATCTGTACAACTGTACGTATACCGGTTTTTTGCGGATGACACGGTAATATATAGAGAAATGTTAAGCGACGAAGTATGATATCATCTCACTATCAAACAATTTAGTTAATATTCAAAGGTGGTGCGGAAAATGGCAATTAGAGCTTAATGTAAATAAATTCTCTGTACGGCTTCGAAATTTTAATACTTCGAAATGAAACCTTTTTAACCAATTAAGCTATCGAGCCTGAACTCCGATCTTCTATCAGAAGGTTTAAGGTGTCCCGCTGGAAGGTCTTTCCTTTGGATTTTTCTTTTTGGAATCTAAAATTGATTTCACTGAAATCAGAATCTTCTATCAGTCGTTTTCAATTCACATTATTCTTAGCTTAGCTCTTTTGGTTTCGATTCAATTTTTTGGTAAGTAAATACTATTATCAGAATCTTTGACTTAAGTCTTCAGGCTGTTCTTCGGCATAATTCAACATGATAGGGCGAAATTGTTCACATCTGTCTGCGTTCTTCTTGAAATGAAATTAATATGCACGAACGGATAGTTATTATTGGTTTCTTTTTCCAGATAGTATTAGACGCGTAAATAGGTTGAATAATTAGGGACTTTGGTGTATTAACACCCCCTGCCATACGGCGGTTTGCGGGGTATTTATGTAAATGTAAATGTAAACACAGCACTTATCGGCCCATTCACTACACGTATACTCAAGATGAGGCCTAAGTAACGCAAAATAACATCGCTCGCGAACGTTTTCGTCGCAGCGACCGACTATTGCCTTAACGAAGCCGAGTTCCTTAAGCGATCTTCCACATAAATTATGGAAGTGAAAATTATTGTCAACTGTTAAGATAATTAAAATTTGAGATAAAGGTACGTGTTTGTTCCTTCCCGTTCACGTAGTCTCCAGCATTATATAAAATAATGAATATTGAAATTTTATTATTTTATCGGAGGTGTTTCAATTCAGGAAGCTAACGAAACTTATATCGAGAGTCAATCTACAATGCGCAATTTTAAGAATTTCCTCATACTCAGTGGGCCTTTGACTGAATGTTTTCCTACTTTGGAATCTAGGAATGACTCTGCTCTCTAAACACTGAGTCGCTGTATCTCAGTGTTTCAGGGGTGTTTCTTGTTTTCGTGCCCTTTGCTCCCTTTAGTCACAAGCGTCTTCCATTTACGCTCATTTCTAGAAAATAGAGACTCCTTATCTACGATCCAACGGTCCGTCGCAAACCGGTGCTCCTGCTGTTCACTTCTTCCTCATTATCGAAAGACAGTTGACTCACTCCACCGGTGCCTCGAAATTTACGGAGGTCACGTGGATTTTTTCGAATGCTACATCTGTAATGTCTATGTGCTTTAAAATTTTGAAGGTTCTTGGGAAGGCCTATGAAAATCCAGGAGGGGGAAGCATTGGTCAGTCGGAAGTGAAGAAACAGCTTCCAGGGAGCAGCAATAAAGTGGGATTAATTCCTCGATCGGTACATGGTTACGAACGATCACTGATAAATTCAATCTCGAAAAGAAGGAACAGATGGAATGGACGCCTCTTAATGGTGTTGGATCACTACCTTGATGAAAGGAAGGACAGGCCGGAAGACAGGAATACGTGGATTAAAGCATTACAGGAGGAGAGACTCTGAAATCAAGAGATGGGGTTTGGAAAGGAAGAAATTGAATGTCCTGCAACCAAGAAAATTGGCAGGGACTCTAACCCACTTTCCAACCAAGTATTCCAACCAAACTGCCATGCTGCATCGACTCCTCACTTTTAAGGGAATGCCCGGAAAGTTGGAGTTCTCGTGGAGAGCCTCTGGCAGTGGCTGCTACCTCTATGCGGAGCACCACTTTATGCGGAGCACCACTTCTCTCGATATCAATAATACACAAAAATAAACGTTCGTTAAAACTTTGAGAAACATGGGGAATAGAGGAACGAAAATAGCTGAATACTCAATTGCAAACGCCTTCGTTTAAATATCCGAAGAACGCCGTTTGCAAATCGAATAAGCGAATTGAGAAAGCTTTGTTTTTGGGGCTGAAATATTTATCCAATGAAATCATAATTCTTATCTTAGGATTGTGTTTCAGACAAAAAATGGTAGTAAATAAGATAAACTCCGATGGACCGTGATAAGGAAAAAAATAAAAAAAACTATCTTTCAATGTGAAACCATATCTTTCAGATTCGTTCATTTCTGAAAAGCTGCTTTAAAAAAATTCGCAAACATTTAATAATTTCAACAGGTTTTATTTGTTATGACCGGTTTTGACCTGTCTTCAGGTTTTCAGCAATATTTCACCGTATCGGTGAACTATTGTTAAAATAACTTAAACTGGAGCACACATATCCGAAGAATCTGCGCTAAAGCAACTAAACTTCTCCGTTTTATAAGCGCATTGTATGGAGATGCGATGAAAATTTAAGAGAGCAGTGGTATTTCACTTTAGGCCCCATCTGGAAAATCCGGCGAGTATATGGGATCCAGCGGATGAAACGTATTCTCGCGAACTCGAGAAGTGCATCGCAAGGCGATACGATTTTTTTAAAAGTAAGATAAAAAAGCAAGAGTTACGCAAATGCTCTCAGGCGCAGGTTGGGAATCCTTGAAAGAAAGGTGATAGATTAATAAATTCAGAGAATATTTGCGGAAGACGTAATCGGTATCATGCGACCCTCTTCTGCTACTTGGGCCGATCTGACAATGTGCGTAGAATAAAAAAAAAATAATCCGAGGACAAGTCGTTTTAAGGACTCATTCTTTCCACAAACGATACGACAACTAAATGCTATAGAGGTAACGCTAACGCTCGGTGCGAAAGGCGGCTTGCAGGTTTTTCATGTAGATCATGTATAGAATCATCAGGTCAGTTTTCTCTAAAGACACCTCCTTAAAGACCATCAGCAGTGCATTTTCAATAAAACTCAATGCCTTGAATCTGCTGAATTTCCGTTTGTTGACCTTTTATTTTCTAATAATGAGCGAATGTTGACAAAATCCGACGGAAGAAGTGAATTCTGACAGTAGTTGTTTGTGCTCAGCTAAAGTAAGACTTTTTCAAATTCATTTGAACTTCAATTAAAGAGCATATTACGTTTTAGACGTATTCTTGTACACTTCGTGAATTTTTTTCCCGCTTTAGGCGTTGTTTTCTTAGAATGCTGACGTTTTTCTCGTAATTATGTTAAAAAATGAAGATAATTCATGGATTGGAATAATTGCCTTCGGTTCAATAAAAACTCCCTGAGTCCCTGTTTAGATCCGGCAGAATGAGGATTTGCCACAACAACTTTTAATGAAATTACTCGAACAGGTTTCGACGGCGATTCACATTACCAAGATGAGGAGAAAAAGCACAAAGCCTTTTCCTTATTGAACATGATGCTTTTACTCGTACTCGCCTAGTACCATTTCAGCTGAAGATTTGACCTGATGTTTTTACTTGTCTTAAAGGTTCACATTTTCTTAGCTTCTTAATAACAAAAATTAAATCAAATCTTAGAACGAACATAGTGATGTATAAATAATTCAGATAGGAGTTCAGTTTACTAAAATATGCGTTTATTAGCGAGTTGTCATTTTTGTAAGCGATAAGTAAGCATCGCTTAAAACGTCATCCGAAAATTAGATCAAAATAATCACAGTTACAGTTTTACATTTCGATTTTACATTTTCCGGAATTAAAGTTTTTTTCCTTTATTCATTGAATGTCGTATCGGTCAATTTACATCGCTTCATTAGATAACTAAAACTATGTTATATCTCATTCTTGAGATGTGTAGTCGTTTTGCGGTCAAATTTAACATAAATCTGAGTTTAAATTTATCCTTTATTTATTATTAATAAATCATATGGTAATATATAATGAATAATAAGTCTCTGTTCGGTAATTAACAAGTCATTGTTGACTCGGATTCAGTTGCTACTGAACAAACATTAGAAAGAACGATGTTTCTTTTTTTTTTAACTTTGTTATCATCGTAAATGCTTACACGTAGATTCGTGAAATAAGTGTGTGAGAAGTTACATTAAAATATATTCATTGGAATAACAAGCGAAGTTGTAAATACTGTTAGTTTATGTAGATAGCTGAAGCAGTTTAGCAAGTGAATACGAGTAAATGTTAATATTATTTTTTCAAAAGTCACATTCAAACGCTGTCGAAATTGTTACTGCTTAAGTCTCGCTGCTTAACTTTCTTCTCACGAGATTAAGTTAGAAAATGGAAGAAATAACGAAGATAAATATTTTTGTCTTAGAATTAAAAACTTTGACAGTTTTACAGTTGTATATCACAAAAAGGAACAAAACGGAACGTCCTAAAATTCGCACATTATGAAATTTCCTCAATATGCAAAATGATATCAATTTCAATATGGCTAGTGAATGCAAACTCAGTGCGAATATGTGCATCGGATTTCGTTACACCAGAGGTTTTACGAAAAGAGTCCATCTCGAGACAATTTAAAAGATAATTCCCTCTGAAAGTACAAAGCATACTAATTGGAAGACGATATTCGCTGATTTTGTGCGTCTCTTTTAAGAATCAACGGTCAGTTCAGGGGAAGAAGAGTTATATCAGGACAGAGTTATTTTCAGGGGAAGTGCATTCATTGTGGATATTACTGTTAACACGGGACATCCACATCGGTAGTAGTAGTGGTATTGTTAAAAGTGATTCTACTGCCTAGGTCGTTTCGTACGTAGGCCCCCACCGGGAATCAAACGCGGGACAGCTTTCACGGAAGTCGCACGCATTGTCCACTTGGCTGTCCAACATTAGCGGAACAACCAAATCGAACAAGTTAATCTGATGCTGCTAAAACTATCGAGGAAGCAAATGCCTTTCAAAAAAGTCATTCCGTTCGCTGCAATGACGAGAGAACACCCCGTCACGCTTTTCTTTTCGGAATTGTGCGATGTATACTCTATGTAGAGAGCGTAAAACTTGTACAGAGAGAACAAAACTTCACTTTCCGACGAAAAAGGTATATTAACGAAGGTTTCTTGCTAAACGTAAATGTCAGAGTTTCGGAGGACCGATGCGAAAACTTGAAGAAAATGTTACCGTATCTCTTCAATTTCCGCAAGATTTTTAAGTGGTAAAGAATGTTCCTTGATATGAATCTAATCAATAAAGAAATGGCTTCTTTCTCGTTAAACTCACTCGTACGTCAATAATTGCTAATTAAAACTTGGCAAACTACGGCGATGTGAGAGTTGAAAGTTAAGACAATTATTCTCTAGTTGAAAACTGGAGAGCAAAGATTTTTACTACTCTGATTATGATATCGACATAATGGAATGAATGGATAAGTCGCCAGATAAGCAAAATGTAATCCTTAGAAATGGTGAATTTGCAGATTTAGGTAAAAATATGATTCGAATACTATAAATAAATTCATAGAAAGTGCATTTGCGGAAAATGTAATCAGTATTATGCGACCCCCTTCTGCTACTTCGGCCGATCCGAGCGTAAAATAAGAGAAATAGATGCGAGGATAAGTCGATTTAGGGACTCATTCTTTCCGATACGCGATAACAATAACCTAAAAGGTAACTCGAACGCTTGGTTTTTACTCCCCCTGCCACGCACCGAAAGGCGGATTGCAGGGCATTCATGCAGATGCTGATATTCCGTTGAAATGCACTCTGGAAGACTGCAAAGTATTTTGTCTTTGTCTGGTTCGGATCGTAAAAATTTAGCAATGCGATGTTCGTAATGCATTCAAAAAACAAATGAAATCCGATTTCCCGCTCCAAAAGCGATTCTCTTCCCCGCTTCGATACAATCGCAACATGTTTCGCGCGGCAATTTAGCCGAAGCCCATCTCCAGAAGGAATTCGGCCTCACGAAGAATACAGTTGTCCTGCATTGGCACGCTCACTCAAGCGTGACGTCAATCGGGCACCCCATCGGCCTTCGCCCGCCCACCGCTTCTCTTAAACAGCTCCCATACGTCGTCCCTTCAGTGCCGGGGTTGACTCCCGCTTTCAGCACGTCTCGCTAGTCAACCAGCCGTCAAACGTTCGAACGGGCGGACTGCGGAAGATTCTCCACAGGGCAATTTTATTGCATCGGTGGAACCACGCCACGTCGACCGGGGATCGATTCCTGTGCCATTTGACTCGGTCAGTGGGTATTTCCGTGCGCCATCTATGTTTTGTTTCCTTCAGTGCCACCAGTGAGTAAAACACGGAGGTGTCCGTTAAATTCGGTTAGCCTGGACAATGTGCCTCCGGTGAGATGTTGGGCGACGCATCCCAATGGTCCATCGAGTGCCCGGAGGGGAAGAGGAGAGGGGGTGACATCGCCTGCAGGGGGAGGTTCCTTCAGTAGTCTTCGAGCCTTCGTCCCGCCAAGTACAGGCCCCGCAATGTGCTGTCGTGCGGGTAAGTCTCCGCATCTACTTCATCCTTAATTCCCTCCATTGCGAGCCAATGCTCGTTTTTCGACACGGGAGTGCTTTCTTTTTCGCCGTTTCTCTGTACCACCTGTTCTCATATTCATATGTGTGTGAATGTAACGGAGGCCCTGAGCAATGGAGCCATTCCTCCGGAGGGGAGGCGCTCTACTCCTTATTCTCCCAGAGGCTTTTGATTGCCTTCAATCGTCCCTTCGCTCTGCTCCTCGCTATTTTCCTATTACGATCCGTAGAGGAGATTATCCCCTTCCATCGTTTGATTGGAAGGGATAGGACGCAATTTTAAGTATTTATAGAGGCGCGGGAAAGTGCGGAACTCGAATTCGCATATTCCTTACGTTCGTCTCGACGCTTTTCGTGCGAATGGTGAAGCTTTTAGGTCCTTCCAATGTAAGCGGCGTCAGATGGGGAAACGCGGAAACCTTCTCGAAATAATTATCCTGAGCCCGAAAAGACTTTCCCGGCAATTGAATACTTTCCGTAAACATTTTCTCCTCTAAATTCAGTTAATGAGCCAACTTTTCTTATTTTAAGCGCTCACCTGTTGCAATCAAGTCGATAAAATACTGCTAAAATGTAAGGGGTTAAAGGCCCCCCACTTGGAAGAATGTGCCTCCACCTTTAATACGAGACCGCAAATGCACGTCTGGATAGAGCCCCATCGACGTTGAATTGCAGTAATGTACGAATTTCACGGTCTTACTGTGATTGCTATCCTCGATCATTCTATTTCCTTGCCCTCGGACGTATAAGAACTCTTTACGCGAATAATTCTTAATACGAATTTTCAAGCTTTTCGTTGTAAGCAAAATGTAGTTGGTGAAATTAATTTTCCTTCTTTTCTGGCATTATTCGTGAAATTTATGTAGATTTTTCGTCACTTAAAATCACTTCTCATCGTATATTAACTCCTTGAAGACTTAGTGCCGCCTTTTGACCGCAGTTCTTTCATTATTTGCTTTAAATGACAAGCTATTCTGAGGAATTTAAAGATTTTAACGTCCCTGCCATGTATGTTGTCCCGAAAGTCACTGCCTTCCAACTTAATGTCTACCTCGGCACACTAACGTGTTGACTCAAGTTTCGCGGCACACAAAACTACACCTTCATTAGTTTTTAGAAATTATTTCGCAAAACAAAGTGTATACGCACAGCGAAATTTGAAGAAGGGGTTATCGTCAGATATTAAGCGTTACACCAGTAGCTTACGGCACACCATTACACCGAGGCACATCTTTCAGGAGGCTCTGACGTAAATTATTGATCGGAAACCCCTATATCAGTACCATAATTGTATTAATTAACTAGCGTTATGGAAAATGCTTTCATATACTATTTAGTCGCAATAAAAATCGAGAATAAGATACGTTTTAGAAACAATAATCATGGTTAACATTCTATATTATCTCTGTGAAAAACTTTGTGCCGTCTTTCTTGTAGAAAGCACAATATTACGCAAATGTATTACAAATATGCAGGCGGAAAAATGATTACAAATTAACCTTCCTGTGCCATTACTTTCTAATCTGCATTTCTGTTAAAAGGAGCCATAAGTACTACTAAATATGATTGACGAAGCAACAGAAGTTAATTTCCTATGAATCTATATTGAAAAGGTCGAGTTCAGAGAAGTCAAAGTGGACTAAATCAGAGTATTTGGGTTTTTATTGTCATTCTGATCCTTAATTTTAAATGTATTCCTTAAGTACTTATAAGGATCACAAAATTCCGGAAAATGTGCCTAAATATTTTCATTATATTAAATTTAAAGTGGTCAAGTTAGCAGAATCTCTAAAAATGCCTATGTAATTGAACTGAGAATTTCTTTTTGCAACCTGGAAAAGGGTTCCAAATTGAAGGCAAAAATAATAATTTTCAACTCATACTACTCTTTCTGGGATTTTTTTGCTATCGTGTGATTTCTTTCATTCTGCAATGAATTGTTTAACTGCGTTTGGAAGGACAATCGTGTGCAATTTCTTGCTAATTCCCTCGAAGAATCTTTCAGCGATGACGATTCAGTTAAATAACTAACACGCGTTCGAGGAGGAGGTCGATTTAAGATATCTCATTACAAATCTTTTAAGCGAAGATATTTTTTTAGCTGTAAATGTGATTAAGCGTAATTTTCTTCATAGCGTAGGAACTTTTCGAGCGTAAATTCCTTTAGCGGCGAAAAGGTGTGACGGCATTAATTGGGACTTAGCCGATCATAAGAAATGTTAGGTTAGGCTGTTTGCCGATGATTTAGAGTGAATTAAAAGTTATTTCCGATTGGCACAATGATTGGAAAATAGACTTCAATGTAAAGAAGTGCGTAACTGTTTTTACGCATTCCACCAACATTACCCGCCACCGTTTCATATTTCAGGACATCCTTTGGAGTTCGTGAGACATCATAAATACCTAGTATTTACGCTGAATAGTAGTTATTCCATCAAAGAGCATATTCGAAGCGTAGTAGGAAAGTCAAACGGGATCCAAAGGTTAGCCAGTAGGATTCTGAGGGAATGTTCATGGAGAGTAAATGAAATAGATCCTTAATTCCTTTTTCTTAATTAAACTTCTCCTTCAGTACTGCTGCGCAATTGGTATCCTCACGAAGTAGGATTAGTCTCAGATCTTGAGATGGTTCAACGTAGAGCGGCTAGGCTTGCCAAGGGGGATTTTAGATTCGACAGTATTACCGAAAAGTTTATCACGACAGATCTAGATAGCTGATATTGTTATTCCGGTAAGCAACGTGCGCGAGCTCCGAGAGAACACTAAGAAGCGATTCATGGAAGTGATTGTCACGATGGATAGTTAATTTTGGTCGTTTTTCCCGCATAGTATTAGAGAATCTAATAGCAGTTATGGTGTGTTAGGATTGTCGGTGTTTTTACACCCCGTCTCTCGCTATAGGTGGCTTGCAGTGATTAAATGTACACACGATTGGTCGACTCGCTAGCAGAAGAGTCCATGTAATATGGAGGGTCCATATTATTAGTAAAGTCTCTGATTTCATATTTATCTTTATTCGTATTTTTTTCATTACAATCCTTAAGAAATATTATCACATTTCACCGTATATCTTTAAATCTCTAAATGTAATGTGTTTTCACAACAATAAGGTTAATACACAATATTATTATTTCCTGTAATATTGAAAGGAATACTTAATGCTTGAATAATAAACTATGCGATGTGATTCATTTAGATTTTTGTGCGGTTTTTATTGCAGTGTTTTGAACGATTTACAGCAGTAAGTGCTCGTTGAGGGGTGCAGAGGCGAGATGCAGATGGTGAAATGAATAAAACTCAGAAGGGATGCATTGGGTGGGGATTTAGTTGGATGAAGGGAATTTTGGTATTTTAATACGGGGACGAATTTCCAATTTTTACTTTAGTTACGCCTCGTCGCCTACGGTTTGGGCTAAGGATTGTCGCGTAGCAACAGGTTACAACAGGTTGCAAAGAAGAGAACGTGAAAATGTTCCAGAGAATGGAAATCCTCTTTTATTCGCTGTGTCAGTTTATTTCGCAGGTATTCTGATTTCCATTTTTACTTTTTTCAGTTAGACTTAGATTTATACCCCGCGAGCCGCCTGTGACACATGGCAGGGGGTGTATTCACCCCTAACCTAAACTAACCTATTAATATTAGTTACGCGGGGCGTTTCTTCGTTTTTTAGCCTTCAACCATTGGTTACGGAGACTATTTTGTCACGGAAGCAATCTATTGTCATACTTGACGATGTTTATAAGTATGTTTACGACGCATCAAGTAATATAAATGAGAAATAATGATAATAATTATAACATTTAGACACCAACTAAGTTTTGTACGAAAAATAGTGAACGTTACGGCAACATTTTCCGAATTATTTAACTATTTAACGCAGTCACACGACATATTTACGTGGTTAACTGCCGCGGAAATAAAAGTAGATTTTTGAAGTTGGCTCCTACCTATAATATTGTCATGTTCAACTAAAATGATTTATGAATTATAAGTAGCGACGAGTTTAACAGCAAAATGTGTTATAAGGAAACAGTTTAAGATTAAAATTTGTTGTTTGAATGCGACAGCAATAAGATGGCACACTTTTTAATGGTTTAATTTATAATTATCTAATCAACTCTGAAATTGTAAATTAAAGGATGGCAAATTAAAGTTTGGGGAGAATGAAAAACAGCGACTTTGAGTAATATAAATCTGTTATTAATACCCTTAATTTCTAATGACGCTATCACATGTTTAGATAAACTACATACATCCATATTAATAATTATCGAAATGTCTCGCCGTCCCCCAACTATTTCAGAAACTGTTTGACGTAGTGACATTAGAGAAACTGAATTGTTTCTATGTGGTAGAAAGCCCCAAGGAAACTATTCTCATCTCTGAGAAGGCTCGGATTCGAGTTCAGAAGCACATATTTCTTTTAGGTACGTATATTTTCACGCGATTTTCCAGAATTGGGGTTTTTTTCCTTTATTTCTTAAAATACGTAAACGCGAACGGATTTACATTGCAATTGCTTAATTCGACGGCTGAAAATGTATGCTATATTATGCTTAAGCGTTTTTGTAAGCGTTGATTTAATCGGAAAATCGTCATTTATACCTAAAATATCGGATGTTTTTCCCTCTTTGGTCATGGCGACTGTCTTGTCGTCTCGGATTCGGTTGGTACTAAGTAAACTCTAGAAAAAAGGAAAGAGGGATTACTGTTTCTCTTTTTCCAATTTGTTTGAGCGTCTGTAGCAACAAAGTTTTGTTTATAGGAAAAGATGTTTATGAAAAGTATTTTGTAATAAAAGTCTGAGATCATTTAAAAATATTTAGTAGAATGATAAGAGAATTTGTAAATAGTTTCGCTTAATCAATAGAGTAGAAATAGCTTAGTTAGTAAATAGAACTAAATCGTAATGGTTTAATCTCATTGTTTTTTCAGTTTCGAATTGATTGTTGTACCAAAAATTTATGGATAGTTAACAATGTTTTTTTTACGCAATGATATTCTCCGTTTGAATGTTGGAATATCATTTGTAAGTGGATTCATCACACTGCTTATTTATTACTTCCCATTCAAAAACTCAATATCGGTTTATGCTTTTACTACTGAATATTTTATCTGATAGGTAACACACGAGAAGATTAAAGGAAAACAGACTTCATCCCATTGTAAACTTTTTATTCTAAAATGAAAGAAACCCTTTTATTTTAGAATGCTCAATTATGACTGGTGAATTATACTGAGGATCTTTAGAAATGGAGTTAAATGTGATAGTCATTGGAAGGTAAATGTAACAAGATAAGTGGTTGACGAAACATATTTATAAAGATAAACAATTGCTTTATGCTTGTAATATTTGAGTATCTTTTCCTTGAATGGAGAAAGTAGACGAGAGTTTTGGTAACATTTTGATATTTGAAATCGCTTTTGTTACTTAATGTAAGAGGCTTTCTGTTCCCTGATAAGTTTAGGTAACTTTTTATTACCATCTTCTGATTTGGTGCTTTTTCATTCAGGTTGCTGAATGTTGAACGTAATTTACAACTAACAGCTGATAAATTATACAAAGAGTATTTAGATGGGTTAAAAATAGGAGTGAAAGTGTGATTACAAATTCCAATGGATGTTTTGCACGTCAAATTTATGTATTTCATATAAATATTCGTTTTCGCAATTGAACCACAACACGCATCTCTCTCAGTTGCCAATTAATTTGAATTTCTATAGAATGGTTGACAGGAATTGATAAAATTGTTACGTTGATATCTTGCTTTCCTAGTGAACTTCAAATATAAAAGGTTTCATTTGGGTCATCCAGACCCGTGGCGACAGCTGTGTTGAGGTTGTATATCAGCAATTGGCGTATCAGTGACAGTTCACTTACGTTAGAGGAATCACTTGGTAATTGTGAATTTAAAGATAAGGATTGATTATATTTTCAAATAAGCTTTTTTATTATTAATACTTATCTTTCGGAACAAAGTCTGATAATTTTCAATTTGCAAGACTCGGACCCGATAAAATCCCATTCAATTCGTTTCGATCCGTACGCCACACGTGTTATTTTTAAGTGTTGCATTGTTTCCTTATCAGAGGTCGCTGATATTTTATCACAATTTATTGCTTGGCTGAAAATCCGATTATTTCATTTTTCCTGCTCTAAGTAGCCTTTTTATGGGTTGGCAACTCAGTATCAAAGTTTTCAGGATCCGAAGACGCGACAAAGGTGGATCAGTTGATTGGCTACATAATGCCTGTGAAGTTACCACACCTGTGCTTCAATTAGGAGCGATTCTGATGAAAGAGCAATCCTTCCAATGACGCTCTTATGGCAATTATCTGAATTTAATGTACTTTTACAGAATAGAACGTATTATTCGACGCACAGTGAAACCTCTGTTTGAGAGTGCTTTGCAGGACGAGCAAACATTTTCAATAAATTTGAACTCCTTTGATATACGAGCGATGTCTCGCAATGCGTTGAGTGCGTATACACTGTTTTGTCCGCCGAGGGTCACACGATCATTACCTTCCTAAGCAATGATCGTTCTTATATGTGTGAATATTTTTAGGTTTTGGATCGAATCATCTGAGTTTGCATTATTTCTTAAATGGAAATCGCTTTCACATAAGAGTGCTTCGGATTACGTTTCCAGTACGAATTGTGCTCGCAATTCGAGGTTTGTCTGCCCTCGGATGATACGAACTTAAATTAATTATTGCGAGACACTTTTAATGGCGCAATAACAAAAGAGCGGCTGTAACTTGGCACATCCATCCCCTGCCACACGCTGTTCGGCGCCTTCAGAGATTTCAAAGCGACTGTTTTCCCTTCACCTCTCTTATTGAGTGTTTCAAATCTCTATTTACTTACAGCCGTGAATGATTTCTTCTTTCAAAAAGCACCATTGTAAATGTTAAAATAAGTAAATGGATGGGCCCTTTTTCTCGATGTTCACTTAACCAAAAATGTAAACAGTATCAATTATGGTAGCAACGTTAAAGGGAAATCTAAAAACTCGTTATTTTGGTGTTTTGATGAATTCGCACACTTTGCCTGAATGCGTAGACGATGATTCTGCATGGAAATGGGAATTCTCTTGCAGTAGTTACTGCGATTAAAAATTGGTTCGCTGCAATTTATAAATAAATATAACAAACCGTAGCCTAATATATGATGGAGGTATTTTTATTGTGAAATAGCGACAAGTAGCTAAGAGACGTATTTTATATGCTTTTCCATAAACCTCGCCGAATAAAGAGTTTAATAATAATAATAAACCCCCAAAGCAAGCATTTGCCCTTTCCATGCTTCTTCGTTAATTCGTGTCGAAGCTTTCCTCGTTGGCTGACGTCTGTGGGAATCACCGCCAGGCTGGTTCAACTCTCCTGCAATTGTTCCACCAGTTGTGTCTAACCCTCGTCTATAACTGCATTGCTATGAATCTCATTGCTTTAGCCGTTAAGGCATTTGAAGGCTCTATTACCCTAAGATCAATTTACCAATGTTCTATTTCGTAGTAGCTAATTTATATTAAAAGCAGGGGAGTTTGAGTCCGATGACGTAATTACTCGAAGGCTTCATGGTGGTGTTAAACGTATTTGCTGGATTGTACTCACATTAAACGTTTAATGCGAGATTAAATGAACAAACGGAATTGAAATTAGGCTAAATTGCAAGTGAGCTGATTTTCAGTTCAGAAAATGGAACGAGAGTCGCGAGGGAGGAAAATGTCGAGGCCTTGAGATCATTCAAATTAGCGGTAATGATGAGGAGCGAAAATGGGGTCAAGGGCGGGAAGAGGGTGACACGTGGTCGACTCCCACGCCATCTGTCAATGGGGATTCCATTCATTCAGAATTCATCGGCATTGAGGGTCAACAGAGTATGTGTAGTCCACGTTTTCTCTCTTTAATATTTCGCATTTTGCCACCTTTAATCGTAGAGTTTTCAGGTTTTAATAGCTTCGTCCCTGGTTCAAGTAAAAGGGAAGATGTTTAACCATTATACATGATTGGCGATAGTTATGTTTGATGATAGATGCGTTTTATGCTAAATATATATTTATAAGAGAGGCATTCGTGACTATAAAGTGAGTGAAGGTGGACATAAAGAAATAGCAAGGTAAGGAAGTGACATTTAGCGCTCTCAGAGGAAGTAAATGAATGAGTAACACGGTGTACAAATGAAGTGGAAGTGAGATGACAGTAGGGAGAACGAAGGAACGGAATGATGAACGTACAATGAAATACAAGAGTAAAAACCCCGAAAAGTAGTAGTGGCTCATTTCAATAAAATATTACTGTTTTCACACAAATGTCATTATTTGTGGGAAAACTGAACGCCTTTTTGTAAATACAATCTCAAGATGTACTGCGAGTGATACAGGCTTATCTCCTGCCAATTTCAACTGGGGCGAAGAGATGTTTCCGTATATTTTGTGTCACATGTTCGCACCCAACGTAAGGCAGGTTCAATCACAATAGAGATGATTTCTCTCAACCCACGGCCTGTCCCAATCAAACCCGCTGCGTTAGGCACCAATTCGGACGCTCAAATAGTTAAGCGTTTACTATCGTCATGATTTATTTGATTTTGAATGCCAGATGACAACACTTGCCTCCTTTTTTTTACAATTCGTTTCCAATGCGGAAGCTATTTGTTTCTTTGGAGTATCTAGGAGACTGGAAACATCACTGCGAAAAAACTAACCGAAAGAGATATATTGTCTCGCAATTTTTTTTTCCTTTCACCAATATCAATTATTATACAGCTAGTTTATTACAAAAATTACGAAAATCATAAAAATATAGTTGCATAAGTCTTGCAGAAATTTTGTCACAAGGAAATGGGTTTAGGTGACTTGGTACGATAAGGCGTGCACCTAGGAAAATTCCCAGGGAGAAACGGACATGAAAAATTTGCTTACAAAGTCCCTGAAGCGGCTTGTGAAAATTTTATGGTGGGATAGTTCAATGGAGAGAGAAACCAACCGCCATTTGGGAGACCCAGGTTCGAGTCCCGGTCCCGTAAGACTTTTTTCATGTCTATTTCGCATTGGGAATTCATTTTGTCAACCTTATCTCATCCTAAGCCAAAGAAGGCTCATCAAAAGGTGCCTAATTTCATATAAAATGTTAAAAATAGTTACTAAAAAGCTTAAAGAAAGTTAAAATAATCATATATATAAAAAAACAAATGTCTGTCCGTTTGTCCGTTCCCCTATTTATCTCAGAAACGGCTTGATTTAGAGATCTGAAAATAAAACTGCATTGTGTTTCTAAGATGCTGAATACCCCAGGAAAACAATTCTCATCTCTGTAAAGGCCAGGGTTCGAACCCAGGAACACAAAATACGTTTCCATAAGAGATGTACGTAAAGTACGTTTTCATGACTTGCAGAGGTTGTTTCTTTTATAAAATTAAATTGGAGACAATGGTCCTACGAAATTGAGACAAGTGTCACAAGAAAGAATAATAATCAAAAAAATCTTATTTTAGTCGTGAAACTATCATATAAATCGAAATTGCGAGAATTTTGATAACATACACGGAAAATTCGTAACATTTTTGGAAATACACAAATGCTCAACCCTGATTGGCCAAAAATCAACCAATCAGGAGAAAGACCCAGATAAAAATACACGGGGATGATAAGTTAGAATATTTTTCCATAAGGAATGTACATAAGGTAGGATTTCGTTACATGCCGAGGTTGTTTCTTTTACAGAATTAAATAAGAAACCATGGTCCTACGAAATAGAGGCAAGTGCCACAAGAAAGGAAAATGATTGTAGATTCTTATTATAGTCGTGAAATATTGATAAAGATACGAAATTTTGAGAATTTTTATAAAATACACAGAAAATTCGTGAAATTTTTAGGAAATATCCCATCCCTTTGACGACTAAGGTCATTATTGAATGGTTATTTTATGAATTATCCAGTACAAGTACACGGGGATAACCAGTTCTTATGTGTTTCTATAAGAAATCTTCGTAAAATATCTTTTCATGTCTTAGAAACAGTAGAATATATATTATAAATAATGGTAAGAAATATATTCAGTTGTAATGGTCTAACGACGGACTGTTTCTGGCTTAGGAGGACCAGATATATACGATAATAGATATATTTATAAACAAAATTAAGTTCCGTTATGATTGACGGGGGCGTTTACTAGTATAACATAAAACACTGTTGAGAGGAAATTGAGCTATAACAGTGTGTGTACATAATATAGTTGATGATTAACAAAATTATATACTATGTAATTTACAGTATTACATGTGAAACGTGCGATTGCGTTCAATATATTTATTTGCCCTATCATGGCAGATAAGTAGTTAAAATATGCGGCAGATGGTTACATTTTGGGGATTTGTGGATATAGGTTGTCTTTTGCTTATTAACGATTGTAAAAGCAGTAAAAAAAGTAAAATCTGTCGCGAACCAATTTCAGCGGCAATATACGAGGCAATCCGTGATTCCCATGGCTATTCCTAAGAATTATTCCTCCGTATGAATCACGGAACACCCTATTTAACATAGACAGTGAACTTTTCATTGAGAAATAAATACTCTGCGGAAGAGGTCCTCTGGATCAGAGATACTCCCAGGGTTTCGTTCTAATCAGCTGTATTTCTGTGAACATTTACAACATTTTCACATAAATACATTCATAAATTCTAAAGCTCGATAAATTTGGTTCTACAGCGATTATTGGTCGAATATTATTCCCAAACCATCATTCTTTAGATAGAGATCACAAATTCTGGATGATCGTATATTTGTAAAATATTCCACAGTTTAATGTAATTGTTTTGGAACGTACTTAATACTTAATAAGAAACAACTCTTTTAATATTCGAAGAAGTTGGACTCCTAAATAAGGTAATCTGTGAGGTCGTTTTTGGCGTGCGTTGGAAAATTCATTCCGTCCTTACTTTCTCAATTGCTTTCACTTCGGAGACTGGCTCCGCCGTTCACTTCCATGTTTTTCCTTGGTTTTATGCTTTGATGATCATGACGGAAGTATTTACTCTTAGAATTCCTATGCTAGGAATCATCAGTCGATACGGAAGGAAGACAACTCCTATTCAGGAATTATCTAAACGTGATAAACCCGGTTTCAATAAACTTCTCACTTCAGTGTACCACTGTCGTATCTACTATATCAGCTTCGTTTTTGCTCACAACAGTATTCTTTAGTTATAAACAAACTCTATTCCCAAAGTATGAAACTATTATCTAAATCTTACTCTTTCTTCTGAAGCGAACGTTTCCTTGCATTTCCACGCTTTCCATAGCACTGCCATGCGTTTTACTTTTCCTTAGAATAATTTCTCACGTCAGCCAGGTTTAAACTATCGAATCACATTACTCAGTCCATAAGCATCATAAAAAATAGACTCGCTTATAATTAAGATAGGGCTGAAAATCTACTCGGTGCACAGACTTTAAATTAAAGTTATAAAATAAATAATACGCAAAATTATTTTAATGTTAGGAAAGCGGCAACTTGCTTTACTAAACGGATTCCAATGTTGGCAATTCACTGTCTCATCCTCTATTATCCATCTACTCTATGGTTTTCCATGTTCTGTTTTTTCACGATGTATTTCGCTTTCTTCCGGTTACCAATAATGTCATCAATATGAAGAGGAGGAACCACCGATTGGTCAATGGCTTGACTCTTGTCCCTTGGTGTCCCTCTAGGCGTGGACGAAATGCAATTCTTGTGTACAGATCTGTGAAACTGCCGATCTGTTTCATTTTTCCACGAATTCCGGACGAAGTGCAAATCGGAAGAATACCTCTGACGCCATTCTTACTCTTCCAAATTGCATTCCAAAGAATCGCCATTTCGATATACTGTCGAAACGCTCGTTAACTCGAATCGTCGTACAGCGGAACTCGCAAGGAAATGGGTAAAAGTAACTTGGCAGGTTAAGGCGTGCACCAAGGAAAAATCCCAAAGTATGACGTACATTTTTTCGTAATGGGGATGTTTTCGTCACGTACCACGGGTCAGGACCAAGAATTTCTTCCGTAAGGGACAAGTTGCTGCTGAATACATTCCGTTACACAAAGTTTTCAGATTCTGTGTACGAAACAATCCTTGTTCGCGTCATCTTTAACGGAAATGGAAATCAGCAATCAGGGTTTAAGTTACCACATTTCGCCATTCCTTTGGGTTTCTTCCTAAGTTTCTCTTGTATTGTATTGTAATTATTTAGAGTCGTATGAATTGACTAATCTTCATCCAAAATTAAAGGTGTAAACTTGTCGAGGTGCGGTGAGGTGCATTCTTAAATCGATGCATTTGGTTTGCTCTCGATAAATAGAGATGGAATCAGTTTAAGCGATAAATTTCGATTTCACGAAAGATCTTCTCAGAAGCATACACAGAATTTGTCTCGCAGTCACGCGTCCGTTATGTAACCGTATGTTGTCTGTCTATGTAAGTGGCAGGGGGTGCATGCACCATGACTCTACTTCCCTATTCGATTACTTCGTTCGCGGAAAAAATTAGTTCATGAACAGATTCGATCTAGCATTTATTTCCCTGATATTTCTAGCAGTATCAGAACGGCCTATGTAACATGTTGGATGCTTTATATCGGCAATATCATCTCTAAACTTGTTTTTTCTGGAGTTATCCAGTAAATAAATCCTTCGTTTAAATCTTCTTACTCCCAAATATTCCCAAATTCATCGGTCCAGAATTTTTAGGTGAAGTAAAGGATATTGTCATTCCGGTAAACAGCGAGCGCGATCTTCGAGAGGCGACGACCAAGCGTTACAAGGAAGTAATCGCTAAAATGGATGGATAGTTCTGGATGTTCCTTTCGCATAGCATCAGAGAAACTAATAGGGTAGATAGGGTAAGGTTTTAATACACCCCCCCTGCCGTACGCCACTGACGGGTCGCAGGATACAAATCTAAATCTAAAAATTCTGCGTCCCAAAGCGTCCGTGTAACGCTCACTGATTTATCATAGCAGTTCTTCACAAAAAGTACCGCATTTCGCTGCACCGTTTCTAATTCTCGAATACAACACTTATCGGGAAGGTCCCATACACTACTCAAGATGAGGCCTAACTAACGCGAAATATATCGCTCGCAAACTTTTTCTTCGCTTCGACCGACTATTCTGTTAACGAAGCAGTTTTTTTGTGTTCTTCCATATATATAATGGATAAGGGTACTCCATGCTATGTTTGATTGATATTCAATAATATTCCGTATTGCAACTTATGTCTCCTGACTATAAAATGAAGTCAAAATTTAACGCATTAGTTTTATTACCTTTTAATACACTACGCATTGATGTAGAACAAGAGAAATCAATGCGTAATCAATCAATCCATGGACGGATTCGTTCTTCAATGACATTTTCTCTCAATATACTTCGCTCACTGTCCTTTCTATTATTTTGACAAACCAGTGCTTGTAACACACACGTGTTATTTCTCTTCATTCACCTTCTTCTGCAAACCCTTTCCTCTCAACTCGTTTCCGATGCCTGATTTACTGCCGCCCTAACATTTAAGATTGCGTTGCTTAACACTGTCATTAGAGTCCTCACGCATCCAAAATGGATTTCAAACGAAGCTGCTGTTCATTTGTTTTTCTTTGGCTCGTCATTTTTCAGATCGTCAATTTAGTTACCGCTTTATAAGATCCAACTATTATTCTCTCATTAGGTGTTTGAAGAATAATCACAACTTATAAAATAAACTACTTGACACGATAAAGCGATGGGTTGTTGGTTTAGATATTTCATAATGTTTGTGATTCCCTTATGTTTGTGTTGTTTTATAGTTCGTCCCTTGGACTTCGACCTCTCTATTCGACCACTCATTCAACACTCGCCTTTGGAATGAATAATTGTGCAGTTCGGCTCCCCCAGGCAGATTCTCCCATTTAATAGCAACTTCCGCATTGATCGTTATTATTTATTATGATTGATCAACATCACAGTGGAGGTGCGCAATCAATTACAATTAAACGACAAAGAAAATAGATGAATGAGGCAGATGAACAGACCAGAAAAGCGTCTACAAAAATATTTGATAAAACCTATGCATACTAGTAATGATAATAATGATAATGAAACGCCTTTATTTGGGCGAGATTGAATCTAAATTCTCCTTTTTTATTAGGGGGAGAAATAGCGGCGATACAATCAAGTTTCCGCATTGAGAAGGAAACAGACTAAAAGTAACCGATACTTCTGACGGAAGAAAGTTTTTCTCTAGAGGGGACATATTGAAGATATGCCATATCAAATATTGAAGTACCTATTCCGTCTTGACCAGCCCCAGTGTTAAATGCCGTCAAATATCCATTATGTTAACTCGTAAAAAATAGAAATTGCATTGTCTTATATGCATTTCACCTGTGGCGAATATATTTACACTATGTAGTGATTAATAATACAAGCAAGTGAACACAAGGTTTATATTTCTTATAATTGGAAAAGAAGAGGGGCTTCTGCTGAACACCGTCATTTACTGTCTTGTCGGAATGCAGAATTGAATTCAGAAATTCATTCCTCCTTGGAACGAAGATGGACATTGCTACTTTTCGTGCAATCCAAACATAGTAGAATACTGCTTGATTTATTGGGAACCGCGCTATAGAAATCCATGATTTCTCCTTAAAGTAAAAACCTACTTTTGATAAATTTCATGAGGGGGTTGGAGAAAAATTAACTTAATAAAATAACTGTCCCTCTTAAACATTTCTACCACTTCTTCGACGCGCGGCTGCAAGTTCCTTCATTACTGCACCACTCTCTCTCTTCCGTTCCTCTCAAGAGTATTGCCTATCTAACCCATCTAAATGAAATAAAAGAAGAATTTTAGGAGAGTGAATGCAAATCTTGATGTTATATTTAACATGCTTTGAGGGAATTAATGTATTGCGTTACATTGTGTGACTGCGAAAAGAATAAATGTGTTATATGCAATATATTCAAGAAAATAACGGAAGGAAATTAGAATTTTCATCACTAAATATAAATCACAGTTGTAAGTACGAAAAAAACACTTTAACCAGCTTTTTCACGAAACAGAGCAAGTCGGTTCGGTATAGCCTCCCGCAAACGTTTTATTAAAGTAAATCTCCAGTAAAACGAATCCAATTGTATATATATTTAAAAATGAGAAAAGATAGTGCATGGGTGCATAACAACGTAGGTTAAGTTGCGTGCGTACTTACACAAGGGTTAATTTAATATTTATTTATTATTATTTACGAACTGCTCGTGGGCTGTAAGCCTGGTTACAGTTTTTTTTACCTACTTATGAGTACATACATACAAACATACATATATATATATATACACACACACACACACACACAGATGTTTACAGAATAAGTATCCACTAGATAAATGACACACACAATACCTACGGTATTATTATATTCTTACATTCATAAATAATGTTTATCTGACATCAATGTAATTCTTACATGATATAAACTTTAAAATGCTTTTACTGGATATTCATGACATGCCTTCTCTGCTACTGTAGCGGTCAGGGACCAAAACCCCACCGTACTCCACTCTGTCCCATACTAACTCCAGAAATTGCTGCATTACTACAATTATATACTACTACAATATCCTTATTACTACTGTAAGAGTATGGGTGTTATCATTGCAACATAAAGAACTCCTCTAACGTATGAATGGCAGGCGGCGAAAGAGATGTTCTGCTCGCGTACGAGGGATCATCGGAGGCCGCGGAGTGGGCCGAGGCCTCCTCACAGCTTCTGGACTCGGGGCCTGGGCTGCTCAATTGCACACCCCCTGCCATCGACGACTTCCCCAGAGATCTCTTCACGGAGAAGCAAAGGCAGGACGGGGCAGTGGTAGTGCACGTGGCGGTGTCGCTGTACCTGTTCGTGGCGTTGGCTGTGGTCTGCGACAGGTACTTTGTCCCTGCAGTCGAGAGGATATGTCAAGGTGAGTTAATTTTCATTTGTTACTCACAAATAATGTAGGTGAGGGTTGCCTAAATCGCACAAGTTGAGAAAAAACTTGACGTTACTTAATAACAAGCGATATACCAGTTGAAGTTTTTTTTGCGTTCAGACGTGTGAAAGAGCATTTTCTCCTCTTTCATAATTGATTAGCACTCCAGCTTGAACTATTTAATAAAAATTAATTAAAAGCCCTTGCAAGCAGTGCGATTTAAGCAAGTTTTTCAAAATCGCACCACACGAATCTCAAATTGCACCACATTTTAAAATGCTAATGCATGGTGAATGACAAGCTGCAACCGCATCAGACGCAAGTCTCTTTTGAAAGTATGTATTTTTGAACGATAATGGAAGGAAACATTTGTATAAACATAACTTCAGTATAAGAAAAGGAAATATGCTTTTATTTGACAATAATAACAAATATCTCAACTATTTTCTGATTGACGATGTTTCCAAGTTTCGCGGTCTTTCCACTAGTTATATATAAATTCGTATTTAACAGATCTGTAATATGTTGTTAACGTAATTTGTAACTTGCAAAAACAGATTCGGAGAGTTATACCAAATTCGTTTTTCTACGTTCGTCCAATACTAAGAAAGAGTCGTCTTAAAAATAACTTTTGATCGTATCATGGAAATAATCTGATTTTTTTGAGGAAGGATAAATATTTAATATCGCATCAATATTATGTTTCGATTGAATTTATAATTTTTGCGACATCTCAAAGTTAGCACCTCGTAAAACAGCACGGTAAAGGAGCACTGTTTTCGTTCTTCTTGCGATAAATAACCAAACATTTACAAACAAATTTACAATTATATAGTTGAACGCATGATGAAACATGCTAACATTTGGTGTATCTTGGTTTTCACTGTAAAGAATTTATTTAATTCCAAGTTCGAGTATCAATATAAAGAAATAGGACAATAAGTGTGTTTGCTGCGGGTTGTTGTTTGTGGTCGAGAAAGAAATGAGGAAACAAACTTCCTTAACATTACTCATACTTACTTACTCTAAGACTGACATCCTGATGTGTTTCTATTGCATTCAAATGTCCTTCGTGACTTCGCTTTTCAGTCTCCTCTCATTGGTTATTTCTTTGACATGTTTGCGTATAACTTATTTTTAAACTTTTTCCTATACTGAGGAAGAAAGTCAAACACTCAGTTTACTCTTCACCATTCTAATAAACGCTTCCAAGCGCGACTATTGCTGATGATTTAGTAACTACTCGCGATAAATTGTTGGCTGAAATTTGTCATAATTATTTATAGTTATTGATGGGAAGAATGCAAAAATTTTAGAATTTGACCGTTCCTTGGACTTAAATTAGAAACGGAGTGTGCAATAGGTGAGGAAGACTTTTATTTGGACGAAAAAATATGACAATAGTATTGCTTATATTTAAAGTCTTTTATACGCAGGGAATACGAATCCTGGGATAAATGAAGATAATAAGAAAATGAATACGCATTAGAGATAAATATCAGTGAGGAGAAATAGAAAAAGATGATTAATGTAAATGGTAAACAAGAAAGAGGCTACAATTTACATATATAAATTTATATTAAAAAATGTATGGTGCTTAAAAAACATTGTTCATATGGAAATACTATGGAGAAGAGAGATAGGGGGAGGCAGTTTGAGGATGCTGACGTTTGCTATTAATCTTCCAGTAATTACTTCCCCTACATGTGCATATATGACATACCCCTCCCTCCCCCTTCACCTCCCTCCACCTCCTTCCCCCTTCCCCTCCACTTTATGTTTTACTATTTCCATTTGTTTCTCCGAGTAATCTTAATGTGTACCAGATAACCGGCTGCGCTTTTATCTATTAAAGATAATTTTGATTCGCCTTCTAAATATGAAAAAATTAATAAATTATTAATTTCGGCAGGTGAAAGCCTTTTTATGATGAATGTGTGTGCCGTAAAATACCCTTCTTAATGTCCTTCATATAATGTAACAATTAATGCCAAAACAACTAAAGGTCCCGTCCGTGTATCTCTCGGCTTTGTCTCCGTTTTCTCCATTAATATCCATAAATTATTTGCAATCAATCTCTCAATATTACACATTTCACCCGTGCAGGTACCACTAAACTCCCCTCACCCATCATCTACGGCACATTCACGCAATTTAATTTTCCATTCTTCGCCATACTTCAATGCCCTTGAACCCTTTCTTAATCAGGGTCTAAATTTCTTACACATACAAAATCCACACTAAGGATTTCATTAATCTTTTCCCGATTCCTTTATCAAGAGCTTTCGTCATCAGTTCCCTTGGTTTCATTAAATCTTCCTCGGGTACCGCTATTCTTCTTTACACCCCATTTCTGCTCCCAAGAAAGGACACAGAGGGTAATTGATCCACCTGATCTACTTTTTACCACTTAACCTCGATCGTGGCTTTTTTCCCTTTGGCCGATGTCGTATTTAAGCGATTCTGACTTTCATTTTTATTTCAAACGTTCTCGATTTATCATTGACTAGTATTTAAAAATCAAATTGAATGAAATGAATTAGCGTTCACAGTAAACTTTTCAAAACTTGGGCACGACCTCCACACAGGGGCGGATTTAAGCGGCGGAAAGATCAGATTGAGGCCCCCGACTAAGAATTTATAATAGTGGTAATATTGCAGTGATAGCAGTAGTAGTATTAGGAGTAACAATTGGAATTTATTAATGAAATGCACAGATATACATCCAATAGAAATCTATCAACTTCAATGCGACAAAAGTAAGAGTCTTGAATTCTAATTCATAGAATTTCTGTGAATTAGAATAATGGATGGAATTTACTATCTAATATAGCCTATAAACATATTATGTTGATTTAATCAACAAATATAGGATTCTCTTGGAGCGTAAAACTAGAAAAATTTTACTGACCTGAGAAATTATAATCAGATATTATAATTATGATGAGGTCTCGGCTAGCGCCTAATTATAAATCCGCCCGTTTACACACACAGAGTAGATTAGGAAATTGGTTAAATGAATGTATCTATCCCATTTTAAGTGTTTTCTGACAATCCAGCTGTGCCTTCTCCTTTAAGGCCGCTGTTCTATAAAAAGGTGTTCCTTTCATCTTCTCCTTTCGGGGTTAATCCAAGCGATTTCCCTTCTAATCCTCTTTAAATCCTCATTTAACACTCTCTTTCCCTCTTATCCGGGATCATTTGCGTTACCCATAGCAACAGGCTTACGTCGCACCATTCGCCAATACTTTTCATGTCCAACACTTTTTTGAGGGCACAAATTACACTTTTGTGTTCGGTTATCGATTTTTAGTTTTTCGAATAAAATTTGCAATTGATAATAATATTCATTAACGAATTATTATAATCAAAGTAATTATTCACGAATAACTTAATCTGAGTACCCACATCCATAATACGTGTGGAAGAACACTATAGAAACTTCATAAAGAGAAAAGTCGGTCGGAGCGAAGGAAAAGTTCGCGAGCGATGTTATTTTGCGTTAGTTAGGCCTCATTTTGAGTATACTTGTCGAGTATGGGCCGATAAGTGCTGTATTCGAAAATTACAAAAGGTGCAGCGAAAGACGATACATTTTGTGAAGAATTTTTACGATCAATCAGTGAGCGTTAATCAGATGCCATAGGGATGCAGGATGGGAATCTTGAGAAGATTCAAGATTTAATCAAAGGATTAATTTACAGGATCAGTTCAGAGAGAGCAAGTTCAGAGATGTCGCAGCCGATATGTGTCCACCATGTTACGTAGGCCGTTCTGATACTTTGAGAAAGATCAGGTAAATAAATTCTAGAATGAATCGATTCAAGAACTCATTTTTTCCGCGAACGATACGCGAAACAAATCGATTAAGGAAATAGTCGTGAACCACCCCCTGCCACACGCCGAAAGATGGCTAGCAGGGTATTTACATAGACAGATAACTGTGTTATTTTGGGGAAGTCACTAATGAACAGCGAAAACTCATCGCTCATTATTTGTATTTCGAGAATTTCATTGCCAAACAATTAATTAACGAAGAGATACATTCTCGTTGCGTTTTCTGTCGGACATCACCTAAGCAATCATACCTGCCCGCCCTTATGCTTCTAGTCTTGGTGCTTCCTATTTTTTACCACGCTGGGAAATGTCTTGTTTTTTCATTTCAGGTGTATTGAAAGAATGAGATCAGCATTATAAGGCGTCTCTCTCTTTGTAAGAGTTAATGTTATAATAATTGGTAAAGTAAGAGTTATATAGAGAATAAGAAAAGACTTCGTATTTTTCCAAACACTATATTTGGACGACTAGTTTCGGCTACTCGCCATCATCGGGTCAATGATACAGGAAATGCACAGAAAGTGCATTTCCTGTATCATTGACCCGATGATGGCGAGTAGCCGAAACTAGTCGTCCAAATATATTGTGTGGAAAAATACGAAGTCTTTTTTTATTCTCTAGATGGCTTTCCACGAAGTACGGCCAGAAGTTATTTATAAGAGTTATATGTTTCTGAATATAACAGTTTTATAATAAATATTCTAACTCAGAGATCTCTTTGCCCAATCACCCCCAGAGGTGGCTCACAGATGAAAGAGGGGCCCATTAATCGGAGATCGCCCAATAACGCTTGTTTCTTGATATCCGCAGCTCTCAGTATGTCGAACGACGTGGCCGGAGCGACTTTCATGGCTGCAGCTACTTCAGCTCCGGAGCTGTTCGTGAACGTGGTGGGCACGTTCATCACAGAGGGAGACATCGGCATCGGCACCATCGTCGGCTCCGCCGTCTTCAACATCCTCGCCGTCGCTGCTTGTTGCGGCATCGGAGCTGGCATGGTGAGGAACCCGTTATGTTGTTATGGAATAGAACGGGGTGGAATACCTTGCGATGAAAAGAGCAAGGTATCAAAGAAACTGATGGGTATTCAAAGCGATTTCGAGGTTCTCACTTCTACTAAAAGAAAAGGCGTCCAGAAGTATTCATCGTCCACGGCCAACGTTTTCGCTGAGGAAACAGCCATACGAAGTGGAGGCCTTGCCTACAAAGTATCCCAAAACGGCTTGAAAATATATACCTGGCTTTTTGACCGGAAAGCGGAAGATTCCAATTTCCACTCCATTCGAGTCCTGATCATGTCAAACTTTTTCATATAACGACCAAGATTAGTAATACCGGAGTTTAGATAAGGTGTTGATACACCTACTGCCATACGCCACTGGCGGCTTATGGGGTACACATCTAATCGAGAAACATGAGCCTGTTGATGTTGACTGAGACATTGCTTAGATTAGACGAGGAACAAGAGGAAGTGCTGATGTGATTACCATGACTCACTCTTCTTCGTTCTCCAGTACCCTGCGAAAATAATACCCGAAGTACCCATCTGCTTTAGCGATCATTTCCTTGTAAAACCTTTTAGATTTTTCTCGGAATTTAGGGTCGTTGTTTGCACAAAATCATCTAAAATACTTCAAGTGTTTCTGAAGGGTCTATCGAAAAGTTCCTGTCGGTAATTTCATGGACTCATGAAATTACCGACACTCGTGTGTATGAAATCATATCCTTATCTTAACTATATTATCGATTAGTAATCTGTACTAACCAAATTGTTGCACATGAGACTATCTCTACTGTGAAGGGAAAGGAATGAAGCGAAACTAAGAGCCCAATTAGAACTCGCTTGAAATAAGGTGATGAGACTTTTACAGGATTGTGGGACAGTCGGACAGGAAAGGGGTAATTTGGGAAGGGTAAAATTACAGTAATTCTAATGAGACACTTATGCTCGGTGTGGAATATCATCATTTCAACACAAGAATTATCGTATAGGTAATGATTGACTTCAATTTCGGGAATTTCCCCTTAATTTCTAAGCACTTCCTGTATATGCAAAAAATACAAATGTATGGATATGGAAAAATATGGAGTGAAGGCTGTGGTTTCTATCTTTTCGTTTGATTACCTCGAAATGAGATCAGACTGTGTTATTGCTATCAAGTTGTAAAATGTAGGCTAATTTAAGCCCTAATTGGCGGATCTATGAACATGCCAACATGAAGGATGTGCTGGAAACTTTATGTACAGTAAATATAAAATCTTAATAATAATAATAGTGCTTTCTCTTCGATAAATTTTTAAAATGCCAGTATGTTGTGAATACATCCAATAGATGAATATTTACAATCTTCACTTAACTTTGAGTTTCCCAAGCAAATTGTTTGTTTGATATTGTTGATAATCATCGAATGATAATCATTCGTTGTGAATACAGAATCAATAGAAAACTCTGCGTATATTCAGACATCGATACAAGAAAGGCAATATGAATAATGACCTGGGACCGATACCTTCTTCTGTTTAGTTTTCCTGCTTTGACGTCACACCACAAAAGGCATAAATACCCCATCCCCACCACGCAGTGTTATTCGTCGAACATTTTCCGTTCGTACACACTCCCCTACATGCATAAGTTTCATTCATACATACATCAAAATAGAATAACATAAATTAAAGGAAAATTGAAAAAAGAAACAGTCTGCCGTAGCCGGGAATCGAACCTGGGTCTTCCACTTCCGGAAAATGGGGGACCCGAGTTTGATTCCTGGCTACGGCAGTCTTTTTCTCTTTCGGGAGACACTTAGAAAAACTGTTCTTTTTCCACAGAATTATTTATTAAACAAATAAATAACACACGACCGGTTTCGACGATTTTTCGCGATCATCTGGTGATAAAGCTTCTAACCGCAAACATTAAATACAAGCAGCAAAGGTAGGAGGGGAAGGCAGTAGTGGTGGAATGCCGGGGAGGAATGCATTGTTGGTAGGAGTGAGTGGAGAGGAAAAGGTGCTCGTTGGAGGATTTCGGAGAATCACAATGCGAATATATTTCTAGTTGTTCTAAGAAATTGAGACGGTGTCTTTTGACGGCGAAATGAAGGACATCTGGGACAATATCGGAAGTGGTTATTTTCTAGGGGGGGTTTGGAACAATGGGATGTGGACGATTTATTACGGAAGCATCTTTTGATGTTAATAATAATAATAATAATAATAAAACGACTTTATTTCAGGGCGAGATTGAGACTAGCAAGTCTCTTCTTACATCTAACCCTATGTCATAGATGTTAAGCATTCCGCCCCAATATTCGTTCTGAGACTATAATTGTTTGGTGTTCCTTGAATATTTAAAGGTCAATTAGATTAGACACCATTTTGTCGCACTAAAAACAATATATTTTCTCCTTATCTTTCGAGGAAATAGGAAATTAACAGCGTTTTGCAAATTATATAGAGTATATAGTTGTTCACTGATGTACCAATGGAGATAATGTTGAATTCTGCAAGCAGTAAGTTTTCTTGCAAAATGATAACGAAAGGCATTAAGCTCATTCTGTTTTATAATCTATAGAAGAAGCCTTAACTAAGTGGAACTCCATCACTGGGAAAATAAAATTCACTAAGTAAAATTCCACAGGAGTATATTTATTATGATGAACTAACTCTGTTCGAAACCGGTCGTGATACTAAATATACTCCTGTGGAATTTTACTTAGTGAATTTTATTTTCCCATTCTGTTTTAATTTTTCAATGCGAGTCTCTTTTCGTCTGGACAAGTTTCTTTCTTTTCGGATGTATGAAACTGAGAACATTCTATGCAAAGCAGTTGAATTTGAAACGATATTTCTTGTAGATGTCGAGTGCCTAAATGAATCATCCTCAGAATTTCTTCTTGTAACTGTGTAGTTATCCCTTGTTAATTCCCATCAATCGAAATTCATCGATCCTCTCTTCCATTAATATCCCGAATGGCTATAATGACGTGAGTTGTGTATTTAGGTGGTGCCGCTGGACTGGTGGCCACTGACCAGGGATTGCCTCGCCTACGGGGTCACCGTCGGCCTCCTCATCTCCACAATCCGTGACGAACGTGTGGAGTGGTACGAGGCATTGACGCTCGTCCTCATGTACATCGTGTATATTGGCGGTGAGTATTGTCAGCTGGAAATATTAAGAGCAATGGCCGCTCTAAGATTTCAAACAGGTTGAATGCAGTAGAAGTTACAATTTACACCTCATGAGGACTATAAAATATCAGATCAATTTTTTTGAATAAGTTACATTATGAGGATTAAAGGAAAGGAAGGTATCTTATTAGGTTGAAAACCTACGGAAATCCCAAAGAAATAACAAGTGTGAAAAATAGCGACACGACTGGGACTCGAACCCAGGATACCCCCAAATTACATTATGTTCCGTCTTGCTTGACGAAGGAGTTTACTAATTCAATATAATTTATGTTTTTATGGAGGAGCTTAATGATTTTGCTATCGCCATTCGAGCAAGTTATTAAATTGTCGTTAGCAAATTCAGCTCATTTATATTCTTTCTTCGCAGACTTAGTAAGATCATCTGCTACCTTCTCTTTTCAGAGGCTCAAGTCTGTTTCCTTCAACACTTTGCCCATTTCATCCATGTTATTCTCCCATCTTTTCCATGGTCGGCCTCTACTGGGATTTTGTCTCTTGCAATTCTAACGATTCTTTCATCATTCATTCTGTCAATGTGCTTTTTCCATTCCTATTTTGAGTCCATTTTTGTATATTTTCTACTTTGCAGTCTTTTTGTATACTTCTTTCTCTGTCTATTAGTGATAGTTTTCGTAATATTTTCATTTCAGTTGTTTCAAGGAGAAGTTCAAGGGAAAAATAAGCAATTACTTTAACTCTAGATGGGCATCCTCACAGGGTTCTACTTGTTAATCATTTCATTCCATTCTCCTTTCCTATAGAATCTCTAATATGTTCCTTGAACGATAAACTACTGCCGAGTTTAACTCTTTAAGTATTTATTGTGATTGCAAGTCGTCGTCTTCGTAACTTTTGTTCTAACGTCGACTCTCGGCTTTTATTTAAACCTCCCGAGTTATCCTCTAAAGTGTGTGTTTCTCCCGCAGTGATGTACTGGGACAAGTCATTCCAAAGGTGCGCTCGCGGGGGACTGAGGAGAAGAGTTGCTAACAATGCCTCGGCCGCTGATCCTGAAGACCCGGCTTCGAATGCGCACAACGGTAATTGCACTCTTTCAAATTGGATAAAAGCATCTGTATTTTCTGATTGGTGTATTCTGTATTGATAATGATGTTAATAATGAAAGACAAATAAGGACAATTTATACACGTTACCACAGGATTAAATACACAGGACCCATGCTTTGATGCATAGCGTCATCATCAGGTATAAGAAAGGAGAAACAGTACCCGACCTAACAAAGAAAATCAAAACCTTAGGGAAAATATCTTTATTTCCCAACATAGTCTCCTTTTAGCTCAATACACTTTTCAATGTTCAATAGCTACGAAGCACTTCATGAAATGTCTACTATGTCTGCTAGCTCGCGCACCTTGTTGACGGTCACCCAACACAGTTTTGCGATTCACCATCTCTGGAATGGCCCACTCATTTGGTCGACCACTGCGATGTTCGTCTTGGCAGCTCGTACGGCCTCATTTAAACTCTGCCACTCAACATTTTATGGCTGTAAACAAAGGAGCCGACTCCTCCAGAGTAGAATAATCTAGCTACGCTATTTTATTGGTTGGACTGATTCCTTTGAAATAAAAGTATTGTATCACATAACGATGACCAATTTTTTCCGTGTTTACGAATTCACTGAGGGCGATCACTATTAATGGCTGCCAAACGAATACTAAACAAATACAACAACATACTAGCGTCTTGAAACTCCGAATTAAGCTTTCTAAGGTTGGTACTTTCTACCATAGTAATGTTTTCAAACAACTACCACCATCTATATGTCAGGTCGAGTACTTCTGCGACTACACTCGAATATAAAGGAAGAAGAAGAAGAAGGAGGGGGGAGGGGGAGGCTGGTCAGAATTAAAGAAAACTCTAATTTCTTTAATGTAATCCTTCCCCCCTTCCACTGCTTGTTTCCTCCCCTTTCCCCTTCCTACCAATCCTCCCCTTTCTTGTACCTGATGCGTCGAAACCTAGGGCGTGTGTATTAAGTCCTGTGGTAACAAGTTCTTCTTATCCCTCTTTCATCATGAACAGCTTTCTTTTTCAGTCGAAGGCGAAGTAGTGGATTCTGCTAAAAGTAAATTAATAATGTAAGCATAAATAATAACAGTAAATATATAGTTAATTTATGGGAATTAATTTGATGTAGTTAATTTATAGAAATGTCTGAAAGGAATTTTCAGAGCTCGATATAGCATCGTTTGTGGCGTCTTATATTTATATCCCGAATTCGTTTTAAATTAATTACGTCGAAATCATTCGGGCACAAAAAAATAACAGTATTAACTGAATTCGTGAATGGAACGCGACTTTACTAAACTTGAAGACTAGATTCTAGATTTAGATTCCAAGCAGCAGTGGCGCATGGCAGGGGGTGTATGAACACCCAAGTCTTCACCTAATCCATCCTGTTCACTTGCCAAATGTTATTCTATTTGATATCTCATAGTGTACGACGCTGCGATTCTCTATGCAAAGTAAATAAAAAAGACAAAATTTATACTTGCTTCATAATTTGTAATGAGTTCATAACATAATCAGGTTCTAAAATTTATTTCGAGGAAAGTAGTTTGATTGTTATTGCATACAATTTAACGCTAAAAATGGATCAAATAACGGAAACCGTATTTAACGGTTTAATTATCAAAGATCGATAAGAATTAAGATTCTTTTTAAGAATTTAAGACGTACTTCTCAATTCTCAACTTCCCTCCTTTGTAAAATTTGTCCTTAAGTCCTTTCTGATGCGGATCCCAGACGCTGTCTCCGTAGGACAAATGTGGGCGGTTACCTTTAAAATGTCACCCACACTTTCAAAATAATATCGGTTATGGTTTGTATAGCGGTATGTAATACAGCGGAGAAAGTATAGAAGGCCATTTAGAAGCCTTATCTTAGTATTAATAACAATCTGAGGAATTCTTTATGACTCAGTCATACTCGTTAGTTCTTTGTAATTCCCTCGGAAATTTCAATTATCCCTTTTTCATTATTTTCTAATTTGTCAGACGCGACGGAGGTGCGGATTCCGCTTCGGATGGAAGAGGTAACTGTGGTAGTTCCCACTGCCGCCACTGCACCGACCGCCCAGGGCCGGCCCGACGATCAGAACGGCAATTTGTGCGGAGCAGCACCAACGACTGGGGGCGACCAGGCAGCCAGCCCTGGTGGTGAGGCACCCTAGTCTTAATAAGGTTTCGGATATTTTGGAAATGAAAGTGAAAACCATTCGCGTACTTTTGTACGGCGCAAATGGAAAAAGGAAATAAAAAAAAGGCCGCGATTTTTGTGAACAGATTTTCCGGGCGCTTTGTCATAATACGTATCTCCGCAACTTCCAAATCAAATCTGGTTTTCTGTTACAATTCATTCTTTTCTTTATCCTAAAACCAGGAATTAAAACCAAAATATTTCTTAAGATTCGTATCTGAAGACTTTAAAAACCTCTTTTATCGATTTTGTCGAGTAAATCTATGCAAAAGTAAAAATGTCGAGATGAAATACAACCACTGTACGTAAGTGGAATTCCATGACAATTTAGGCTTGCGTTGTCATATTTCGCATAGGTGTCGATGTGTTAAATTAAATTAGCTATTAGCTATAAAAATATAGCAATAAAAATACTAATTGCGATAAAAATATAGCTAAATAAAAATAATTATATAATTTGCTGAAAAAATGCAAAGATTTACTTAAAAATGTTAACTCCTGGAAAGAGAATTAATTTCTAAATTGTCATTGTTAATCACGCTCTAGATGTCAAAGAGGCAATACTTGTCTGATTATAGTAAAATAACTCGAAATTGTTAATATTTTGCTTTAAAGACATTTATATCGTGACTTATTAATGCAAATTAACTGCATATAACATTTAAACAATGTTACTTCCGTTGCACTTTACATATGATAAACAATAACCAATGAACTAAATAAATTGATTTTAATGATCAAATTACTTATTTAAATCACCGCCGAATTATCTTTGGGTAATTTCACTCTGATATGTTCTGGAATGACGCTCTCGCGGATGGCCGCACTAACAATTTAATTGTGCCCCGTAAGTCCAATGAACAGCGCCCATTGCATCACTGGGATTGGCCTTCAGCTATCTCTTTGTTCATTTCGCAACCGCTTATTTGCTTCGCACCGCAGCCTCTTCCTTCTTCACTTCTCGACACACTCTTTTCTTCAATAACAGTCATCGCTCGACACTTAATTCAAAGTTTTTGTATTCCTCCAACTGGACCATCTTTTGGATTTTGGATCCTTTGCCTCTCCTTTTTACATTCGGCATTTGCTCCAAATAGGATTGGACAGACCAAATCTACTCCAATTTATAATAAATACTTCAATGTATTACTAATCTACTCCAATTTATTATTGGTCTACTTCGATCTATTATTACAAACGACCTGTTCCTATGACGTCGACGATTTGTTTGAATGCAATGTTTATGAATAGAAGTTCCTTTAAAACTTTTTGGATGAATTTCAACGAAAATTCGCTTTTTCTACTTACATATCCAAAAAATACCCCGAATTATTGACCAGGCCCGGTTTCCAATGATTTTTTCCGCTCGAATCGAAATTCCTTTGATCGTTTTCTGATGCGAGTCTCTGAATTAACTATAATAACATAGGAAGGAATTAGTCTACATCTACATAACCTGCAAGCCGCTTGTCAGTGTATGGAAGTGTGTAAACACCAAGCGTTCGAGTTACCTCTTTAGCTTGTCATTGTCCCTTATCCCACTAATGATAGAAATGAATCCCTAAAACGACTTTCCCTCGCATCTATTTCTCTTATTTTACTCTCATTGTCGGATCGGCCGAAGTAGCAGAAAGGGTCGCATAATACCAATTACGTCTTCCGCAAATGTAATTGCTCTGAATTTATTTAGCAATCGCAGCCTAATCTGCTTTCTTTCAAGGATTTTCAACCTGCGTCTGAGAGTATTTGCGTAACTCTTCCATTTTTGTCGTAGCATTAAAAAAAAAAAAAATCGTATCGCCTTGCGCTGCACTTTCTCGAGTTCGCGGGTACACGTTTCATCGACCGATCCGTCCGCTATCTCTCGTTTAATAATTTAAATTACAAAGGACAGATGCCTTCTGTTTCGCAACCGGTGGTAAACGTCCAGTATGTGGGCCACTGTCGTGGGGCTAGAGAAGGTTGTCGTTTTATTTTATACTTTTTGCCATTTATGTTTCTAATATTTCACTCAATTGGTAACAAATCTTCCACCATTTCACTACTATTCTTCTACATAAGTAAAATATTTTATTAAATCAATCTTTGAATTGAACTTTTCGAAAATGTCGACTTGGTTGTCTTGAGAACAAGGAAAGTGGGGCTTGAGGCCATTAAGGTCGGGAAACACTGCTATGGAAGAATAGGAGTCGGTTGAACTAGGCCCCTGAGTTGAAACACCATGTTATGTCACTTTTAATCCATTCTCTTTATTAGTAAGTTTATTCACGAGAATGCTTTCCTATTTGCCGCTCGCTCTCACAATGTCACCTGTGAGCCATTTTTTTTCTCCTTTTCGCCTTCTTATCATACGTATGCCGCATATCTTGGAATGCATACCTTAACATAAATATCTGTCCGCAGTAAAGCTGTTAGATTGCTCTGAAGTACATTGAGTACATAATACATGGAGCACGTAATACACGAAGTACATTGCAAGTAGGTACGATGAAAAGGTTAGAGATCGATTCGGTTTCACCTTAGGCCCATCTGGAATATGCGGCGAGTATATGGGACTCAAGGAAGGAAAAGAATGCCAGCGAAATCGAGAAAGTGCAAGGCGATTCGATTGGATAGTCCTAATGCTACGACAAAAAAGCTAGCGAAACGAAAATACTCTGACGCATGCTGGGATTCCTTGAAAGGAAGGAGATTAGGCTGCGATTGCTGACTAAATTCAGAGAAAGTAGGGAAAGTGGTGTAAAACCGGGCGGCTACACATTGTTCGCTTCTTGAAGCTAAGTTGTTTTTTACAGAAAACTGTGAAAACCTGCATTATTAACATTTCAGTAGTTTTTTCTCAAAATATAGTCAATTAAAAATAAAGTAGGCATTATTTTCTGTATATTTAATTTTTTTGAAAAAGGCAAATCACCAGGTTTTACCCCACCGGTGGTATGAACCGGGTACACGCTAAGTATATGGGAAATGAGAAAAACATTTTTGTCATAATTTTTAAAGAAAAACAGACTTAACTGGTTATATTTGGCAAGAAAATACCTTTTAATAAAGGTTTGCTTAAACAAATTATTTATTATATTGAAAATGTTTTACACCTCCTTCTTTACAAAAACAGCAGACAATCTCTTTTTTGTTTTTGGTAACTAGAGTTTGCACAGATCGCAAACAAAATTATCGCCCTCCAAACCACAACAAGCTTCAAGTGCCCATCCTCGGCATCCTGTACACAGTTTCCAACATTCTCCGTTTTTTGAGTTGGAGTAATAATCATTACAGTAAATACAATTTTCTTCACGCTCTTCTTTGCTGGGAATGTCGTCTTGTTTCATATTTTTAATTTTGTTGTCATTCTTTCGGCCTTTTTTCTTGTTTTATTCCTTTTCTTTTTTATCTTTTTGGTTAAAGCAATTTGTCTCATTCAAAAAGTTTCCTTTTCTTCGATGACTTTTTAGCCTTTCTTTCTTTCAACACAGCCTCTAACTCCACCTACTAGAGAAACAAAGTCAGAGTTACGTTTCCAGAAACCCACACAGCCAGTCTTTACCTGCCAGTTTTTTTCTCGTCACAAAAATGTTTTCTCGGTTTATTTTTCACTGCTAGCTCATACGCTAACCTACGCATATCGGACAACGAAAGGCCAAAAAAGCCTTTTTTCTAGGAAAAAAATGTTGAACTAGCTTATTTTCCTGTTCCTTGGTGAAAAGAGTTAACCAATCCACCTTCAGAAGATGATTCTGTAGGTGTTAATTGATTTTACTTTGCCTTTCTTATCTTCTAATATGGACTGAGGGTCTTTTGATGTAACTTAGAGGCCATGACTGCCTCTTTGACTGTGTGTCGAATGTTCTCGGCATTCTATTCCAGACTCTGAAGAAAACTAATATCTTTCAAAAAATATATTTTTCAATGGTTATGTATCGAACAAATTAAAACCTTTGCAGCTTACACAATGCCTGTATAGTTGTATTTCAAATATTAACACTTATACCACAAACATTTTATTACTAAACAATGTTTTCAATTCATTTTGCAATTATTGCGCAGCGTGAAATAGATGGAGTAAAATTGGGTACCACTCAGTCCTGCCCCGCGCTTCATACCCCATTTTACTTCTCTGGTCGTTGCAAAGAAAAACATGGCCGGGACAAACACAATCTCACTGAAACAGGAATGCAATAATATCTGTGTAAACATAAAGAAATAAGCTACATACAGTGTACATACCTATACTTTCACTCCAGTAGTACGTCAGTAGTAATCGACGCAGGTAAATGGAAAGTTGAAACAAGAAATCACTGAAATACATAAACACATGTCAAAACCGAACAATTCCCTTTCAGATAAGTGTCTTATTTCTGTCATTGCTTGACAGGTAGCTGCAACAACTAAACTGTGGTTCCCGGTTTGGTTATACCCCACTCTCCCCTACATTTGCGGAAGAAGTAATCTGTATTGTGTTTTGCTACTTCGGCCGATCCGAGCGTAAAATGAGGGAAATAAATGCGAGGACAAGTCGTTTTAGGGGTTCATTATGGCACGCGATAACAATAAGCTGAAGAGGTAACTTGAACTCTGTGTTTACACTCTCTGCCACACTCCGAGAGGCGGTTTCCAGGGTAATTATATTGCTGTATATCCGCTGTGTTTCTTTTGCCTTACCTTCCGACTCCGAACCAACGCTAAACCACAATTTTGTCCTCAAAATCACTTCACTAATAAAATCAAATCCATCATTCCTTTTTAATACTAAAGATGGAATTCACTCATCATTTGGCTCATTACTGGGTACAGTAATGTGAGCACAATTCTATTTGTATCTATTACATCTTAGACATCCTAAATTCTTCCGCCAGATTTGTTATTCACAGACAACATATATACATACTTTCTACGAAATCCTAGTCTTACCAGAAGAGAGCACGGGAGTTGTTCCGCCGATTTGAATGAAATATTTTTTTTTCATCGTAGAGGAGATGAAATTAAATAAAGGTGAAACGGGGTTCGTCTAAATGGGCCTTAGATATTGTTATAATTTTATTTTCAAATTTTCAGCTAAGCCCATAGCAGAATGGTTTGGTGTAGTAGTTTGAATGCTATCCTCCACGCAGAAGGTTCGAGTCCAATTCGTTACGTTTATTTTCCTCTCTTATTTTTTCCATTGCACACAGATTTTTCTTGAGTTATATGAAGTAATTCACCGATGGACTAAAAACCCTTTTTTCATAACTTCTTTTATTCGATCGAAACTGCGAATTTGTGCTTGGAGATGAGTACAGAATTGCAAATTGTTTTCTTAAAAGAATCTCCCCTACAGTGCAAAAGATATTTCGTCCAAATCGGCGGAACAATTCCCGTGGTCTCTCCTCGTTAATGACTATTTGCATTGCTTTAATATATCTGTACATACAGAGTGAATGTGTTCAAATCCTTATTTTCCTAGTGCTGGCGAAGGTGGGGCAGATGCTGCCCAGTGGCACGGACAAGCAGGAGAGCAGCGAGGAGTACAGCGTGTTCAGCCTTCCCCGAGGCAAGGGCGTGTGGCGAGTGCTCAGTTGGATCATCGTGTGGCCCATTCACCTCGTCTTCTTCCTCACCATCCCCGACTGCGAGCGCCCCGCTCTCAAAAGATGGTTCCCACTCACTTTCCTCATGTGCATCGTGTGGATCGGCTCTCTATCCTACGTCGTCGCCTGGACCATCACTATCATCGGTCAGTCCGCCTTCCCCTCACAGCGACTCCTTCGCGGAATTCAAGTCACTGAGCTGGAACAGACGGCTATTTATGTTTTTAAACGGCGATAGATTACTCAAGGAAATGGTTAGAGATAACTTTGCATGTGAAGGCGTGCACGTAGGAGAAATCCCAAGGAAAAACAGATATGAAAAGCAAATCTCCTAAAACGGCTTCAGAAAATGCTCTGGCTCGATAGTTTAAAGCAGTGATTCCCAAAGTGGGCGATGCCGCCCCCTAGGGACGCTGGTTTAATCTAGGGGGGCACTAGATGAGAAAGAATTATATCCCATTGCCTTTCACCTTTCTTCCTCGATAGACTTTTATTGAATATATGGCATCAAAGGTGAGGGAAAGGCGTGCACCTGGAAAAAGGAAAAAAAGGTTTTGATGAAAATGTGACAGGCTTGAACAAAAATCTTCCGGTGGCTACTCTAACCAACTGAGCAATTTCCCCAAAATAAAAGTGTTCATCTCATATTATTCATAAGCCCTGGACATATCCTCTATTTTCGTGTTTTTACTTTACTATTATATTGCCTAAATTCAAATATATTATTTTGCAGATTCTATGTGAATTTTACATTGTGAGGAAAGGATTTCATTCCCTAAGTGAAACAAGAGATTAGTTTCAATTTTCTTTTCTTTTGCAGCTAAAGCAAGAACTGGAAACGATAACGTTTAGGGTATTTGTTTATGAAATGCCGCTTTGGCCGCAGTTCCTGCTTTCCGCATTCACTAGCGTGTAGATAATGTTTAGTGAGGGCTTGAGATTGAAATAGGCCAATGAGTTTACAGTAGTTCAAGACGGAGGTTTAATAGAAGTTGTTCTTTACTTATTAATTTCCTGTTGCAACTGACACAGATTTGGTCGACACTTAGGACATATTTTACGATTAATATATAAAAATAATATAGCAATACAGAAAAAATAATAAGTTTAAAACTCTCAACAGATTGAAATAATTAGTATCCAGACATTCTTGTCGGGATCTCAGCAGAGTTATCTGTGCGATTTCCACCAACGTTTATTACTGTATTATAAATTAACCTATGTAATATACTCGATTGATTAATATAATATAAAAATATGAAAAAATGCCCTCATCATTTAAATTAGTCAAAGGTTCAGTTTTACAGACATAAAATTTATCACATCTTTGACGTTAATGTAAAATGCGAACTGACATTGGCTTTTTAAAAGTAAATTTAAGCAAGATACATTTACCTTTAGTGAAGTTTTAAAGGTTTTAGGAATTAATAGCTCCTTTTTGAGTACATTTTAAGAAACAAATTACTATCTCTGACTAGCACATTACAGTCAAACATCGGTCTGCGAGTAATTTGGTTAGCGAGTCTTTTGGAAGAGGAGCAAAAATTTGTAATAAAATAATGCACGAGCGAGGTCTTTTTATACTTGTTATTCGCTGTTTTGCCTGCCGAGGGTCACGTGATCACTGCTTCCCTAATAATCACAACTATGTATGTGAAGATTTCTAGGATTTGGGACAAGTCATCTGAGTTTCCATTGTTTCTTATATTCGCTTCGATATGCGAGTGCTTCGGATTACGAGCACGTTTCTGGAACCAGTTATGCTCGCAATCAAAGGTTTGAATATATCATTATTATTATAAACAAATTGTAGATCGTGCAAGATTTTTCGGGGTTTCTGACCGTGGGGATCCGGAGGCTCACGTAGTCCATCTCTACCCGACAGTCTCATCTCAAATGTCGTCTTTGAAATTGACCCCGACTATTCAAAAAAAGTGCAACTTCTTCACAACTACGTCACGGAAGCGCATTTCTTCTAAGAAAACAGTTATCTTAACAATGAGCTTAAACAGTGATCCATAACCTGCGGTATAAAAATATGCAGTAGTGCCTTCATGTTGCATTCACGCTTTTCTCTTATCGATCTGTTTACGTGAACATTCTTCCTCTCGTATATATAAAATTTGTATTCATATAACATTTTTCTTTAATAGTGTAATATTTAAGTAATGTTTTACTTATCTTCGCACTTGGAACTTTTATTGCTAACTTGATACTAACCTATTTTGGAGCCGTTCTATTTGTACATCATAATATTCTTTTCTGATTTTTATGAAAATTTATTGCTAGTTGTTATGTCTTGTTATGAAATAATGTATACTATGTACCATTTGCTTTCTTTTCAGGTATGATTTAGTTTAACTTTTCAATAAAACTTACTTAACTATCAGTTGGTTTCGTCGGTATTTCGCACTCCCCTTCTTATGAGTGTGCTGTATTTTTTCCTAAATTCTGTCTTAGGTTTTCAAACCCACAAAATAGTTTTCTTCTTTGCACTTTTTTTCAAGCCGTCTCTTTTAAACTTCATATGACGAAGGATTAGATGTGACAAGAGACTTGATAGTCTCAATCTCGCCCAAATAAAGTCGCATTATTATTATTATTTAGGACTCAATCTCCTATCGTTGTGTACACTAGCATAAATGCGATAATCAATAGAAGACATGAAATTTGAGCGAAATAAGGCAAATTGATACATTTTAATCTCTCTCCTCAGGTGACACGTTAAAAATTCCAGATTCCGTGATGGGAATCACTTTCTTGGCCGCGGGCACGAGCGTGCCGGAGGCAGTGTCCAGCGTGATCGTGGCCAAACAAGGTGAGTGACTGCACACACGTCACTTCTGTTACCAATATAAATTTAATCTTCATTATTTATAGAAATACTTTTCCTTATCCAGTGCCTTACTTTTGCTCCCCCGTGAGAATTGCTCTCTTTTTCATGAGACTAAGAAGCGATTTGTCTGCCATTCCAAGATTTTAAATAATTGATACTCAAAAGCTTATTCAAATTCCTTCTTTTGCATTATTCGCTCTCGGTAAAAAAGTTTCGCTTTCATCTTATCTTTCTCCTCCTAAATTCTCTTTCCATGGACCTTTAGAAATTATCTTAAAAGAAAATTATCTAAAAAATTGCAAGAATTTAAATGCAAAAATATATTATGATTGCAGTACAAGAAATGTAGAAATGTAATTCGTACTTAAAAATAAAGGAACCTGAACAGAAAACTGATGTGTCGAAGTATTCGCTTATCAATAGAGTTATAAGGGAACATGAGGAACTTCTCATTCCAATGCCAAAAAATGCAACGCATTTTATAACGAAACTAAATATGTTATAAAGTTTTACTTTTTGTATTTATTATACTTACGAATTCATGCATATAATTATATATATTTTCTAATTTAATGTACGAAATATCACGTATGATTTATTTTCATTTCATTGTTTTGTACAGGTGTTGTAATAACTCTATATAGCTCTTATTAATATGCGTACTGTCCACGGGAGACTTTTAGAGGGGTTTTCCTCCCGTCTTTGGGCGAATGCCGGACAGATCTCGTAATCATTTTTCTTACTTCCCCTTGACCATAGCAATTTGGTCTACCGACCAAATTGCAATGTTTTACTATTAATTAAATAAGTCAATAATAGTGTATGTAAATGTCACTTTGATCGATTGCAGTCTCTTTTCTCTGTTGTGAATGAGAAATGATAGTCCTACGAGATAGAGACAAGCACTAAAAGAAGGAAAAGTTATAACTCTTTCTTATTTGGTCGTGAAATAAGTGAAGACTGAGGAACACTCAAATTAAAGGATAGGATTTTTTGGTGAAAAACGTGTTAGAGTGAGGAACCCTCAAAGTTCAGGATAAGAAAATAACTTGGTATAACAAAGTATAAAGTACCTTAAATATTTCATGAATATGTACATTTTCTAAAGCATCGTTACCAATAATGGATCTACAAATCAATTAAAAATCATCAATGGAAATATTACGTGAAAATTCCTCCTTGTGTCTGACTGACCCGGGTTTGAAATGTGCGAAGTGTTCCTTATGATAACCCTCGTCTAGTTTATCCAATGCCATTCAACCTGCTTTCGGACCAGTAATCCAATAAATGCCACAGCGCCCTCGGACACACTGGCTAACAGGATACCCATGTAGATGAATATTAATTGATAACCGAATACCTCCTAAATTCCACAAATACTTTTGTTACACTTAAGTCGATGATTTTATATTCTCATCGTCACCTCTGAATCGGCTATCGTCCGAATAATGATAATAACCACGATTGCATATTTTAATAACGGTCGCGTCGTTAATTAATGCATTTGTTTTCCTCAGGCCACGGATCGATGGGCATCAGCAATTCCATTGGCTCGAACACCTTTGACATTCTGCTTTGCTTGGGTCTTCCGTGGCTCATCAAAGCGTCGTTGCTGCCTTCGGTGCCAGGACACCATTCGATCACCATCAACTCCCGCGGCCTCGAGTACAGCGCCATCTCCCTGCTCTCCACTTTACTACTTCTCTACCTCACATTCGCCTGCAACAGGTTCAAATTGGACCGCAAGGTGGGGATAGCGTGTCTGTGCATGTACGCCGTCTTCCTCCTGCTGGCCTCCCTCATCGAACTCAACGCGTTCTTCGTGGTCAACCTCCCCACATGCGGACGGTGAAGCCCCCTCACATCTCACGGGGATACGGCGCCACCATCGGCAGGTTATTGAGTTATCGTTTTTCGTGTTTTTATTTTCGACGAATCGCGCGGGAAATGTCTCGCCAATCACGACGCACCGGTGAAGATGAGAAACAAGCGAGTTTGAGAGATGAAAATATCGTGTCGATGGCATTTTCTCCGATTGATACAAAATATTGGGAGTTTTTCTAATTGGACGTGACCGCGTGCACACTTGAAGCAATGGAAGAGGTGTGTGGCCATAGTTTGATGCACGGGATTGTGAGAGAAGTGTTATCGAATGGATTCGTGACTCATAAGGCACGCTTTCCCGAGCCCAGAGGATTTTTTTCTCCGTGACATAACTTGCCATTTACAAATTATTTTTAGTGATTGTTTTGAAAAGATTTTCCGAAAGATTAAAACACCGACAAATGGAAACGCACTCTTTCTCTCTTCAGTGTAAACATTCACCGCATATCCCACCCAAACGAGAAAATTCCGCAATCTCAACTTCTTCTGGAAACTAAGTGGTGACAGTGAGCCTTCGGGTGCGTTAGAAGGAAGCAATTTCCGCCGTATATGCGGTGGGCTTTTGAAATGAAGAGTGCCACCACCTTGCAAGGACAGTAGAAAGGATGGCCCTCCAGAGGTAACGTCGATGCAGTCTCTTCACGAGCATCACGGATGAGGATCACATCAAGTGGGTCCTTAGAAATTGCGAGTCGAAGTCCATCCCAGAAGGTACGAACGATCTCCACTCCATTGGCCTCCATTCCAAAGTGTGACGTCATTAACTGTGCCATTGGATTTCCTCAGCTGTTTCATTCGCAATTTACTTTCATTGGTCCTTCGCCACTTGTTCCAACGGCAATCGATGGAAATGAATAAAAGACCCGTTCTCATCGAAGCAGTTTGAAAGAGAGGTTATTTGGATTGGTGAACACATCTCGATTTCAAATATCTAATAGTCAAAACGAGGTAAAGTGAAGAGTTGGCTATGAAATGTAGTAAAGGTATACTCTCGCAATTCTCTCCAAAGTTAAATAGGTAAGCATCCAAGGGCTATGGATCGAAGACTAGATTCTGGAGGCATAATTTTGCAGTGGCAATCGGTCGGACTATCGAAAAGAATTTGCATCCTAACATAATTCCATTTGATTAATTTCTAAAAGATTCTTGCACTTTGAAAGTAATTAACTTACTCAGGTTTTCTCGATAATTCTTAATTTTCGCGATTCTTTTTACTCAAACACTGAAATGACGTTATTTTGATGTAATTCCTATTGGCATTTCGTTAGTTTGGATCGCACAGCTTTTCTCATCCATTTCTTCCTCGTAACACTTTGTAATGAGCGTTGGTTTGGTTCAGATCTATTTCATGAGCGATTTGGGAGAAAACTGTTTCAGGAAACAGTAATTGGGAATGAGATTCGAGTCGGTTGGACTAATTCTACATAAACATGCAAATCTCCGATTGGGCTCTGTAGTGTTACTTCGTCACATGAGTTGAAAAGTCCATTAGTTGAACTTCTATTTGCGGAAATTCCACTTTTTTCGGTTTTCGGAGATGAAAGAAACCGGTCTTCGTGATTTCTCATCGCAGTCGAAGAACATCTGAGATTCCGACTCGAAGAGGGATCAGTATCACAGCATCCAAATGGACCGATAGTATGACTTAGTGTTTTGGATTCAAAATATCTCGAAAGTGCATCACAGAATATGAATTATGATCAATATGAGGATGGACAAAATTTTCTTATTATCTTAACTTAAAAGCATCGAACCGAAGGTTGCTGATCCGTTCTCAGCCTTTTCCTTGAAATCAATTTTTTTTGAGGAGTGAAATATTATACCTTTTGGGATTTTAGCTTATAATCTTTAATCTTTCGGTAACCGTGACAACACTGTTTGTTTTGATCCGTCGAAAGCTATCATTCGTGATTTTTCCCACAAGAACTATAAATGCGCTATGGAATGCGAATGAGCCAAAGGGAGTCGTCTTACCTTTCTGAAAGTCTTCAACGAAAGATACGGGTCACCTAAATGTACGAGGGCTTGGAAGGGAACTCTGAAAGGGTCGTCAGTGGCCCTAACAGCGTCTATGGACCATGCAATGTGCTTTCAATTGAACTGCTCATTTCGCATTCGGATCGCGGAGGAACAGTTTGTGCCAATCGAACGTCCTCTCGCCCGCTTTCGCACCTGCGATTCCCCTTTGAGTGTAGCGATTCCTTTGGGTGCACTACGACCACTAAACACGTATTTCGACCATATTCGAATCACAGTTACTTGGGGGTGGTATTTGTAAACGTAAAAACGTAAATCTCGGCGGGTCATTTTCATTGAGCATCATCACCCTGAATAAATCGTAGAAATAGATTAAGTTCCTCGTACTTGCATCTTCTGTCGAACGTAAAGAGCAAACATCCGCGTATTTTGACCTCAATTCCTTGAATTTCTTACTAAGAAACATTTTCATTAGCTGGTTTTCTCAATTTTTACGTTCTCCGAGAGAGGAGAACTTGACAGTAAAATTTCGCGAAACAGAAACAATCCAAGCGAAACAGATTCAAGCCTAACTTGGAAGAATTTCCACTCTAAATATCCAAAACAGTGTACAAATGCACGTTTAATTTAAATTGAGAGCCTTAAATAATATAAACAACGAGGAAGTTACCGGCTGTTCATAATCGTCAGACTGAGGGAAAACAAATTTAATATTTAAGTGCCTCAGTTTCCTCAGTTCCTCAGTTTTCCTGTCCTTTGCTTTTTAAATTTAATTTCGCGACAAGTTATTCTCCTTCATTATTTTCATTCCGCCTATTTTGAAGCCTTATTCGTCATTAGAAATTACTAAATCACAAAACATTCTTATCTCCTATTTTGAATTTTCGACGTGCGTCTTAATGAGCCGTTATTTTTTAATTTATCCTTCAGTTGGTGTTATTAACTCGAAAACTATCGGTTTCTTATCTGCAAAAATTGCTAAGGATTCTGCTTAGGCGATTCTAATACGAGAACTTTGTTAAGTAATGAGGTAAAGATTCCTAAGGTTGTGTATACGTTGCTAAAAGGCAACTCTTTTTTAAGAGGCATAAACAACTGAAAGTGGGTGCTTTTTAAACAGGAGCCTGGAAATTCGACGTAGTAACTCCATTCAATTCATCTCGTTGGAATCTCGCACTTTTCAAGATCTGAGTTATCTCCTCTATATATGGAATTTCATACGGCGTATTCGATTCTCAGAAGAGTTTTCCTTTGATTTGACTACTGTAAGTAAGCGTAAATTATGGGGCAGATGACAAAATAACTTATTATTTCATTTTTTAGATTTCCTACACTTTTCGATCGTTGATTTTGTAGCGAAAGTGAAGAATGTGCTTTCATTGAGATGCCCTCGTTGATTCTTCGTCACCCGGAGAACAGTCGTCTGGTTTGGAATGGAGGTTCATCGAAATACGACTTTTTATTCGCAAATGTTTTTCATTTCATCATTTGGTGTTTCTTTCCTTTAATTATATCGGGGCTAAATAAAAAGTGAAAAATTTTAAAGGAGTGTACTATTTGAAAAATTTTAACAATTGTTTATTTGACTTTGTTCCACCTTGTTTGTTTTTATTTTATAGAAGATGTAATTTAAATGTGCTGCATTAAATTATACTATAATTTGAAAAACATTCATTTTGTGATTTTGTGGCGTCATACCTGCGCTTGATGTCGAAGTTACCCCAACTGCCGCAGTGGCTCTGCCGTCGAGGAAAATCGAAGACTGGAGACGGCTTTGTGGATTAGGGTTTATTTCTCTCTAAAGCAAGGGTACCCTACCATTTTGGTCCCTTGGCCTCGAGTAAATACACATATCCCATACCCCTGTCTATTATCATAAGGAATACATTCTTTAGGTTACCATGTAATTTCGTTGAAAATAGATATTTGGATGTATTGTAATATATATGAGTATTATCACGGAATAACTCTTCAACTAACACGTCTGATATTAAAACTCTTCGATAGCGTAACACAACGCCAACCATTTCAATGCCCTCTTGAAGACACTGTGAGAGTACCTCAGGTTGTGAACTTCAGAATGAAAGCAGCTGGAAGCGAATCTTTAACGGAACTTGAGGGCGTTTTAGGTTGTCCTCGGGCGGGATCTTGCTTTATCCGATTTAGCAAATTATTTTTAAAACGTTTTGCTTTATCGCGAATAAAAATTGCGATTACTTCGCCGCCATTCATCAGCGAACTAAATATTTGTGAATTATGAAAAACAGCTAAACTAAATTTTCGTCCCTTTTTCTGTGTAGAGGAGATGAATGCGGGGCTTGAGAAGGCGGTTGGTGGGTTTGTCTAAAATGCTATATTGATAACGAAAGAAAATAATTCTTTCTTTCATTACTTTTTCATCGATTCTTCTTAGCATTCAATTTCTTCGTCGTTTGCTTTTTGCATTTATGCGACTTCTGATTCGCCTTTAGTACCATTGGGTGCCATTTTGTCGATTATTGTCACCAAGTTATAAGATACATCATCATTCATCATATGATTCACTTAATATATTAGATTAATGTCAGTTATTTATTGCATCTCTCTGTGCATACGAAGAAACTCAAATTCTCTTTAACGAGTCTTAAAAATTTCTCCATTTTTGGTTTCCTTATTACTTTGAATCAATCTAAACATATTTAATTACGGACGCCCTATACCAGTTGAAGGTGCTTTGAAAGATGGTCATTTCGCCCGAATCTATCCCCAAAGGCGAACGCTCTACACACTTGGATATCCCGGAGACTCATTGCTTCGTATTGAAGCCGGCCCTGATTCCTGACGACTTTATTCTCTCAATACTCCATATATTCTTCGAATTCTTACGACTTTGCTTTGTTTCTAACGAGAGAAACCTTTGAAAAACGGGGAAAAGAGCGAAATATCAGAGAGAGGGTTTTTTTTTTTAAGGATCGCATGGATTCGATGAGACATTCTAATTTTTGCTTCTGCTGGTTGGCCCCATATCTTTGATGTGGGGGGGGGGGTCTTAGTGACTTGCCATCCATGTTGGATTCTCTTCTCTTTATCCTTCTTCTCTTAATTTGATGTGACCCTTGTCGCAGACTCATTCTGCGACGTCTGCATGCGGGACAGAGCGCCTTGTCGATGGACGGGACTCCTGGATATTCTAATTCAGAAAGTTAGCCAATATAATCGCTACTGTTGTTATTGCATTCATATGAAGTTGGGATCTCAGAAATTAAAGACTTTCTGATCACGATCTATTCTCTCCTTCGAAAAACAAGAATACGGAAAACATGTGTTTTCTGCCACAAATCGCAATCCAAGATAGGACGGAATCTAATGAATCGGCAGCCTGTTGACATTGGAAATTGTAACTCAAATACGCACTGATGGTGCTGTCCTCTTTCGGACATTTCCTTCATTTCATTTACTACTCTTATATCCACTTTTTCAATTCGTTTGTGCTTTTTCCTTTAAGTCTTCCTTCCTTTCGTCACCACGCTCGCTTTCTTCGGTCATCCTCTCCTTATAGAGCCATTTATGTACATTCTTTTCATTCGCCAAAAGAGAGATTCACAGCATTGGCGTCATCAGAAATAGCAATTTTTCATTCCAGGTAATTCACATTAACGAAAAAGCAACGAAATGCGCATTTTGCGGAAATGTTTATTTGCATGGAGGTTAAGTATTGAGCTTAGAGTCCCGCTAAAACCTCATTCCCTTTACCATTTGCTACCAAGAGTTTGGAGAGGGGAATGTTGTTTACTAGGCAAGATGAGGAGTGAGGTAGCTTGCCCTTGCTCTGTCCATATCATTCTGGCTCGGTGAGAAAAGCAAGTGATCGTATGAGAAGCACACTGACCCTGAGTATATGAGAAACGCATGGCTCATATAGTTGAATTTAGAGGCAAAATGAAAGAATAAAAGTCTGCCATAGCCGGGAATCGAACCCGGGTCCCCACTTTCGGGACTTTCCCCCCACACTGTATCTCCCCACACACAGAGGTCAGAGCACCTTCCCGGAAAGTGAGGGACCCAAGTTCGATTCGCGGCTATGGAAGACATTTTCTCTTTCATTTCTGCCTCTCAATTCAACCGTGTGAGCCATGAGTTTCTAATTGCTAATATACTTCGCTGTTTCCGGGCTACTGAAAGTCGCTGTGATGGTGAGGTGGCATCCTTGATGTCCCGCAAAGGGGTAGTGCCATCTCTGACGGATTAACCGTAGCACACACAGTCCCGTCATATCCCGAGAAGGAGAGGTCGTTCTGCTTAAAGGACAGATCACCCGCCCGGAAAGTGGAGGATCCGGGTTCGATTCCCGGCTACGGCAGTCTTTTTCTGCCCGACCCTACGAATAACACTTGTCTCAGAATTCCATTAGGAGAGACCTTAATGTTATCATTCGGTGTCATTCATACCTCAGTAGCAGATTCATATCACCATAGCAATGAACGAGACGAAAGTTATATTTTTCAATACCCTGTTCCATGCATGGAATCCATAAGATATGTTATGGAGGAGGCTATTTTAGCAGTTATGATATTAAGGAGCAATGCATCCATATCTTCTTTTAAGAGCTGCTTGGATGCAGGGTTGTACACTGATGCGAAAATAATGTCTCCATTGGTTGTTGCTATTTTTGAGGGAACTATCTGTAGGTTTGTAGTAGATGGTGAAGGCGTTGATTTGCTGATTAAAGTGGATTTAACTAATACTGCAACACAACCCGTTCGGCTTGCTTGATTATGTCTGTACATTTTGAAATTTGGGACATGTAGTTTATCTTCCGGTATGAGATGCGTTTCTGCGAGGAGTGCAACTTGAATCTTTTGAGATTCAAGGATCAAATGCAGTTCTTCCAAGTTACGTTTTGCGCCATTCATATTCCATTGTAATAATTTAATTTTAGGGATTGTAGTGGTGATGTTAGCCATTGATTAGACTGTACGATCCAGCTATGACTTGATTGACGAATTCCATCTTCGTAATATTTGGTTGCATCAACAACAAGGCCAAGGAAGTGATCCATTTACTTAGTTCGGTTTTCCAAGTGTCGTTGGATTGCTCGGGGGAATGGTTTAAAGCTTGAGAATGACGTGGGGCAGGTTCGCTTGAGGCAACTGAGGCGTATATTGACTCATGTGAGGTTGAAATTAATATAGGGAAGGTGGCAGAATTAACTGGTGGCGGCTGGACATTGGGTTTTCCTGAAGCTTGTTTTGCAGCTTCCTTTAGTTTGGCTAACGTTCTTTGATGGACTTATAGCCACGATAGTTAGCACGATGATTGCCTTTGCAATTAGCACATGTCGGTGCTGCTGTTATCGACCTTTGGCATTCGGAAGAAGGATGACTTTGTCCACATTTGACGCACCTAAAATTCATCTGACAGGCTTTCATTGTGTGCCCGAATAACTGGCATCGATGGCATTGCGGAGGTCCACTGGAGGTCTTCATGTTTCGATTTTTATTTTCATGTTACAGATATACTACAGTGATTCAAATATTTCTGCTGGGGATGTTTTCTGCAGTAGAATTTGAAACAGAGGCAGCGGACGGGGTGGGGAGAGAGATGTGATCCCCTCCTTCATCTGTGCAGGCGTTGGGCGAGATGTGCGGAGTTGCACAATTTTAGCTGCTGGGACACCGAATTCCTCGAGTGATTCTGCTATCTCGTCCGTAGTTATATCTACTGGGAGGTTTCTTATTACGTAATACGTTTCCTTTTCAGTTGGAAGTCGATACGTAAAAAATTAAATTTTGTTGTTCGATAGTGCGTTTTTGGCGCTGAAAAAATCGTTCGTCGTTTGGCATTTTACAATTACTTTTTGGCCTGAAAGTTGTGCGAGAGGTTGAAATTCGCAAGCGTTTCTAATTATTCTGAACTTTTTTGACCACTCTTTACTATTTGCTAGTAGTAAGGGAGGAATTCTTTGTTTGTGTGTGGTATTATTTGTGTCCATGTTTTCTGTTTCCTCTATTCGTTCCTCCCGCGGTGCGATTGGGCTGAATCTATTAGTAATAAAGTTGCGGCCTAAGGAAGGGGGAGGGGATAGGGGAGTCAGACGTCTCCTCTTACCCTTTTCGCCGACTGGTCGCCAGTTGCCTCCATCGTCCTTCGACTTTGTTGTGACCTCCCCTGCCAGGCAGTTAGGGCTTTCGGCTTCGCTGGTGTGGGGTCCGCCGCTATCAGCTTTCTTCGGCTCTCTCGTCCTTAAGGGCTGAGGTGAAGTCAAATTGGTGCTGGAGTTTATCTCCTTTTCTTCCACAGCGATCGCTTTGTTGGGGTTCTTCATCGAGGCCTGCGTTTATTCTTCCGACTGGCTAATTGCTGTCTTTGGGTAGTTGGAATCCCGGCTTTTGTCGTTTTTCGAGGATGAGGGTGAATCCGAATGACAGTCGAATAGCTCCTGCATTACCATTGGGGCGATTTCATTCGTCCTGGAAGCCGTTTGACTGCACTCTCGTTCTGAGCTGCCGTATAGATATCGGCCAACAGCAGTGGAATGTAGGTAATTAATTCATAGGTGAGCAATGAAGTATTCTATTCTATTGAAGACGGTGATTAATATTAATATTGTCTCCGGTTGAATCATAAATCCATTTGTTTACGATTAGTGTTCAAGAATCCTCCAAAAACCGGAAAACAATTACTCAAACTTAAGTCTTACGAAGTGACCAACTTGATCGTGTTTTTTTTTAATATAATGCATTCTAATATTCATCTGCAATGTTTTCGTGCGCTGAGAACATCTCTTCAGCCTTTCTTCGTTCAACTCCTGTCCGTTTCGTCTTTCCAATTACCGTTGTTCAATTTGCCTTTCTTACCTTTTATTAGTAAACTAATACAGCGGATATTGGAGCCAAGAGAGGCTCTTTTCAGAATTTAATCGGCTCCTCTACACGCGACGAAAATTCAATTTACCCCTAAAACGGAAGTCAAATTCGCTTTTCTTGAATCGCCCTCTTCCACACGTGAATAAGCGATTTGTGGGGTATCAGTGTACATATTATTCGCTCATTTAAAATGGCGAATATAATTGGAATATCATTCGTGCCTTGTTTTATCATTAATAGTAATCCGTTTTCATGATCATTATTTTATTACGGGTGAAAGTTGCTTACATACTGGGATTATGATTTTCCCGCCTGTCATATTGCAATGTACCGGTTTATGGACAGGTGAAATTTCTCTCTAAGAACATTTTTGAGAAATTAAACCGTTGTGGTGTCGAAACAAGGACAATTTATATCGGTGTTATTACTTATTACCCAATGGAGTCTTCTGTAAACATGGCAAGTTTCAAGTCACATTCTATTCATGAACAAATTTACGAAGTAAATTCCGAGCTTCAATATATATCTCTCAGGTATAATGGCGATAACGTATCGGAAGGCACCTCAAAATAGATTTTGAATTTCCTGTACATTTCTTATAGAGGAATATTTAATCCACTCCGGTATTGAAACAAGGATCAATTTAGGAGTTGTTAAGCTTGAATATGAAACACAACCACAAATGCTATTCACATGCCGAATTTGAGTTATTTCGCTTTTCGGTAAGTGCGCAGAAAAAAGAATCGAAAAAGACGCCCTGTGCATCCGTTATAAGCGAAATTTGATATATCCTAGTATCGAACCTATGGCCACTAGGGCAAACTTCTTTACGATATACGATAGAAATCCATGTCTTCCAACGATATCGTGAATTTTAATCTTCTCTATCTTAACGAAAAATGCCCAAAACGAATTTTAAAAAATCCGCTCAATGTATTTGAATGGGAAAAGTACCGTTTTTGGGGGGTCAATATAAACCAGATTAATTTGACGTATTCGCCGGAGGTGGAAAATGCGTTCGGTAATGCTCTGTTCGGAATCCGAGCTCTGTTTTGTTGCAACAACGCACTGTGGAGCAATAATGAGGTCAATTATTGTTATGAGAATCACTGCAATGGGAAACGGAAACCAATCTTCTGTAATTTTGTCCTCACATCAATAATTTTCTCTTTGAATTCTTTTTTCGTTTACTCCTACTTTTGTAATGCCGCAAGATTATGAAAGATATTTCTAAAACATAAGGAATCAATTGTGTTCGAACATATAAGTAATGAAGCAACTTTTCGGTTTAACCGATAAAAGTCTTTCTGCCGTAAATGTCACAGTTATGATCTCTAAATGTTAAATAACTCCAACGACGGCAAATTTCTGGTGATAAAACGTAAAAACTTATAGTATTTAAAATTTAACTGTGTCCTATAGATTATAATATTGGGAGAGGAAGGATTTATTCTTTTCCACACAAAAACTTTATATTATTGACTACCGGTTTCGCTGTTATCTGCCATCGTCACATCATGTCTCTTTTAATGTATGAACTGAGCATTTCCACGCCGAAACTATATACTCAATATTATAACGTTATTTGTATGGAAAAGTATATATTTTCCCTCTCTCATGGTTTTCCTAAACATCTGAGCCGTCTCCGTAGATTTTATCATCATCATCATCTTCCTTTCAAGGATTAGGCATTCTGCCTGTTCCGGCTTCACCAACGTAGTCTTGGTCGTCCTATGCTTCTTTTCCCTGATGGCTTGTATTCTAAAATCTTTCTAGGAATCCTTTCTAGAGGCATGCGATTAACATGCTCTCTCCATCTTTCTTTATAACTAGTGGCTACCTCTGTCACTGGCTGTACTCTTAATTCTACTCTAATTTCATCGTTTTTTATGTGGTCCAGACATGTACAGCCTTTTACAGATCTAAGGAATTTCATTTCTGATGTTTCTATCTGTCTATAGTCTTTTTTTCTAGGAGCCCAAGCTTCTGATCCATATAGCAATTATTGTAATAATTTAGTCACCAAGTTATATAAAAATTACATGTAAACTATTGCCACTGTTTACTTTTTCTTTATTAGTTTTATATACCTTTCTATATTCGATTAAAGTGTGTCAATAGTGGAACAAAAGAGACTCAATTCACGTTTGAACTTTTCTTTGATGACTTTTAATTTGATATTTCTGTAAATAAGCGTTAAAAAGACTGAAAATTCGAGGCAGAATTACTACTATCATAACTACAAAGACTACTAAATAGAACCGCACCGCAAATGTATTTTTGCATTCACAAATATTATTGGTCATTTATCGATTTTGAGAATTTCAGTAGCATGAAAATTACGTAGCGGCATAAAGAGTTCCCGTAATGATCACGTGGATTATTAATAACCATGAAACATCGGCTTAAAAGCCGATGAAACTTTTATCATCAGATCCAAATTCATACCTATTTATTAATTCTATTGAGCGAAAACAAAACACAATCCGCTTCCCTTACAACGGATTAAAATTAATTTTGTACTGAAGGTCAATGAAGGAACCAAGTTTTTCTGCTGATAATTACAATTATTTGGAATGCAAAATAGTCATTTGCCTCCATCCGGTTTAAAAGTACATTTTTCCTTTTTCATTACCTCCGATTAGCACATGGAAAATTATATCCGTTAATTTACTTCGGTTAATCATTTTCGTGAAAAGAAAAATTCTAATTTTAGCTGTAAAATAATAATTCTAATTGTAGCTGTAAAAGTTTACCGATCCCCGAAAATCAAATGCTAAACGTAAGTAAGCTTTCACCAAAAAAATAATAATCTTCACTTGTTAAAATTATGATTATCGTAAAATATCTATATCATACATATCATCTATGTATTTTGCGAGTGTAAAGTTGACGTCGACGATTGGCGATTTTTTTAAATCTTCAAGAATATTACTTTTCATAGCGTTCGATAAGGAGTGACATAAATGATTGCCATTTTCACTCCTACGTCAGTTATTTTCATATTATCTAGGAAATGTGTAAGTGTTCCATGAAAGTTAATGAATGGTAAATACATTTTCTCTCTCCTGCGCAAAAAGAGAAGACAACCGATCCATGCTCAATAAGAGATATCTAAGAAAATACGGTTAAAATACCGCAGTTCTGGTCTTCAAGATGCGTATTGGTCCCAAGGAAGAATGGACTTGAAAAAAGTCTGACGGGACCGGGAATCGAACCCGGGTCTCCCAATTGCCGGTCGGGTGCTCTGTCCGTTGAGCTATCCCGGCAGAACATTTCTCCAAGCCATTCGGGAGAGGGGGGTTCGATTCCCGGTCCCGTCAGACTTTTTTCAAGTCCATTCTTCCTTGGGATTTTTCCTGGGTGCGCACCATCTTGCGCAAAGTCACCCTTACCCGTTTTCCATGCGTATTGGTTTCAAGATACTTACAATATGTGTTTTCATACAACTTATAGAAACAATTAGGGCCTTTTTGCGGATACGTTTTTCAGAAATTTCTCCTCACCTCTTCACTATTTAAAGAATGATGTTACTATCTCGTGTTTAAATTCTTGGACTGCAATCCGCTTTCTTTGCCTTCGACAAATTCCGCCCTTTTACAGGCAATGGGACCTATTTGATAAGAGTTCCAGATAAGAGTCATTATTGAGATAATCTCAAGTGATGATGACTATACTTTAGATGTGTAAGTCTGTCATCAACTCAAAAGAATTCATTTCTACTTTCTCTTAGTCATTCGTGAGTAGAAACATATGTATTCTCCAGTTCTTTTGTTTGCTGTTCCTTGTATGTACACTGTTATTTCCGTGGAGCTATAGAGAAACTTAGAGACTCTAAGGAGACACAAGAATGTTGATTTATCCTCTGACACGAGAGGCTTGTTGGATAAATACGTAATTCTACTCTTCCAACATAAAACTCGAAGGAGTTAGGAGGAATGACTCATGCTATTAATGCGACACACACACGATGGTGACTATTGTAGAAGATGATTCGATCATAAATCGAGGAATTCTGTCCATAAACTCTCCCTGAAAATTGGGTACAGAACAAATTTAAAAACATAATATTTTAGAGACAGGTGAAAAATATTAACTACCGCATGGGATAGGACGCGATCTTCTTCTCAACCCTAAGGTCAGTGGGCATTCAATTTCCTTCTTTCCAAAGCTCGCCTCAGAGTATATCCTCCCCGCTATGATTTCCGGCTCGTCCTTCCCTCCATCAAGGTAGTGATACAAAACCCTTAAGAGGTGTCCAATTCATCTGTTTCTTTTTTTTTGAGATTGAATTTACCAGTGTTTCCTTTACTCCAGTTCTTTCCAGACCTCGGGGTTGGTGACTCTCTCTGTCTATGGTGTTTTTAGTACTCTTCTCCAGCACCATATTTGAAGTGCTTATATTTCTGCTTTTCTTAAAGTCAATGTTTCTGAGCTGTATTCACTCCATACACAGTCTTTAATGAATTCCTTATTTATTTGTAATGAGACATTTTTGGATGTCAAGAGAGATTTCTTCTTGTTTTGCTTGTGCTCCCCTGCTTGTCACATCCATCTGATGTTATACACCTACCAACATATTTCAAAGTAGTGAATTGCATAAGTTTTTCTCCTTCCAAATATAATTCGGCTTTCTCTTGTCCATCTGATTATTTGTCTTGTGCATCTCATTATTTTGGTTTTGTTCCTATTAATTTTCATGTCTCCCTTACTTAAAAAATTTGATTCATATTATGCACTGCTTCCTGCAGGCCTTTGACACTGTTTGCTAGAAGCGCTATATCGTCTGCAAATCAGATAGTTGTGTGGACTTGACCGTTCCCGAAAACGGTACTCCCCGTAACCTAGACAATACAGACCGACTTTGCCAACCGGATCGTCATGGAGCCATAAAAGATGGCCCGAATAAGTTTTTTAAACATAATAATATTAACATCGATTATTATTGACTAAATTATATAATTTATGTAAAAAAATTTATGATGATGGGCCAGAGTGGCCAGAGGATTTTACTAAGACAGTCCTGATTCCTTTGCAGAAAAAGANCAGTGCGCAATTGCATCCTCCCGCTGCTGAATTTGAAAACGTGGGGTAAGTTACCAGGTAGCGAAGGAAAGGGCTATGAATAGGGAATATTAGGGCACATGGACCTACCGTAAGGTAGAACACTTATGTATGTATTATTGACTAATAATAAATAAAATTGGTTGCATTAACCTTCATTAACCTACTCATTGAGTTTTGGGAACATTTATGCTGTTTTCAATCGTTGGACAGATTTTTCAACCATAGTCATTTTCTATGAGAAAAAATCATTATTAACTGTAGATTTTCATCTCCCAAAAGGTTTCTTAAAATACAATTTAAGTACCACCAAATTTGATCCGAATCGGGGAATCACATGTCATGTCCTTGTCACATTCGTCAATAAAGGAACATCACTTCTTCAGGTCTCTCGTTTACTGTTGTAGTATGTTCGCTGTTCTTACCTTAGAGACTTTAAAGTGACATAGGGATGTTGATTTACCCTCTGACATCAGATACTTGTTGGATAAATACGCAATTCTCCTCTTCCAACTCTAACGAGGTACCTCAGCCACTAATATAGACGTACAGTGGTGCCCCGATCTACGAACTTGCGACAAGTTGCGAGGAGAAACGACAACCGATAGAGATGGAACCCAGTTATCAACTGGGCACTAACAGATGTGAAGAGGCCAAGAAGAAGACCAAAGGATAGATGGAGCAGAGACAAGTGTTTTGTCCTCACGCATAGCCAAGTGGGTAACGCTGTCCGTTTCGGAGAAAGTCTGTACACAATAATACAATTATTTTTATCCACAAGATTTTTAATATAACACCGTTTAAAAAGAATATTTAAAAATATATAGTTATAAATTCTATGTTGATTCCTTTTGTCTCTTCAGTGGAGAGGTTTTGAGGAAACTGCCCAGGATTGTCTTTATTCTTTCAAAGTGGTCAATGTTATTGTATTTAAGAATATTAGTGGCTGTACATATGATGTCTTGTTTTGGATGCCACACTCTCTCTTAAATCACTCCAGTGATCTTTTTTACGGCATTAGTTTTAATGGCTTCTTTCCGATTTCCATCTTCTTCGGCCTCTAATGACATTCAGTACTCTGGATTATAAAAGCACAACTGTTCGTGGGTCGAAATTAAGTTCTTATCCTGAGGTCACATCGGAGTACGAAACTAGTTCGTACGTCATAAAATTCGTATGTTGAGCGGTCTCAAGTCGCAAGTGTGTTGTTATTTAGCTCAAGAATGTTGAGGAGATTCCTAAATAAAAATGAAGAGACGGAAAAATCGAACGAGACGTCGTTGAGGGGATTGCAGAACTAAAGGAAAGGAGACCCAAATAGTTTATCGCGAAAAAGACGATTTTAGAGAATCTGCAAACACGAGCGCGTTGATGCGGCGAACTTTAGAAGCGGTCAGTGAGTGGAAGCACAAGTTGGCCAAAGCTATTTGGGTTTGAACTGCTTTGCTGCAAAGCCGCGGAGAAAACTATTCCCTATCTTTGCAACGCTATTCCCTTCCTCCTGTATCGCGATTGCACGCGTGAGCGTAAAGTGTATGCGGCACAGATGGGTGTGGGACCTTTTAAAGGGGAAATAGTTCAGTTCAGTAGTTTATCGTTTAAAGAATATATCGTCATCGTCAAAGAACATATTCGCGTTATTATAGGAAAGGCGAGTAGAATGCAAAGATTGACGAGTAGAACTCTGAGGGGATGTGCATTTAAAGTCAAAGATATTTATTTTTCCTTCATTCGGCTTAGTCTCGAATACTGCTGCGCAATCTGGAATCCACATGAAGTAGGGTCGGTGTCAGATTTATAGATGGTTCAATGTAGAGCAGCTCGTTTTGTCAGTGGAGATTTCAGGTTCCGCTGTAGTGTTACGGCTGTGATAAAATCACTCGGGCGGAACTCGCTCTAGGAGAGAAAATCAGAATAACGATGAAAGGTTTTCGAAAAATGTACCGGTTCAGAGATTTCAAGCGAAGAAAAAGATATTTTCATTCCGGTAAACAACGTGCGCGATCTTTGAGAGGCGACGACCAAGCGTTACAAGGAAATAATCGCTGAAACAGATAGTTACTTCCGATCGTTTTTTTCCGCAGATCATTTGGCAAGTGAACAGGATGGATTAGGTGAAGACTTGGGTGTTCATACACCCCCTGCCATGCGCCACTGCTGCTTGGAATCTAAATCTAGAATCTAGTCTTCAAGTTTAGTAAAGTCGCGTTCCATTCACGAATTCAGTTAATACTGTTATTTTTTTGTGCCCGAATGATTTCGACGTAATTAATTTAAAATGAATTTGGGATATAAATATAAGACTCCACAAACGATGCTTGTCCAAATGAAACCCACATTCACAGAAAAGGGAAATGAACCTAGGAAGTCGGTGAAATTGAATAGAAAACAAATCAATTACAGAAGAGGTACAAAAAATCAAAAACAATTCAAAAGACACTAATATGCGAGAAAAATCATTGCGTAATAATGCAGTTTAAATTTTACATATCAGTTTACAGCATAACAAAATGTACAGATATTTACAGAAAAGGAAGTCTGATATTTCATCAAAATTCTTGCATGTATTAATATGGAATAGAGTACATAAAAACCGATTCCCCCTCGACTACGATAACTTATCTTCAATACAATTATAAGGTTTTCTCATCCTTTAGTTTAAATACCTTACCTGTTTTCGGTAATGAAACTCGGTCCTTAAATTCGGTAAAAAAATAATTCCTTTCCTTTATGCCTCCGTTTAGTAACGGAGGGATAAAGGAACTGCATTTATCGTTTTACGTTAAGCTTTTTTATGTTTAAATTCATTGTTCTATTTACTTAATGAAGATTCAGCCTTTGTGTTGGGAATCACCTTAAATACCGATTTGCCTAAGAAGCTACGTATATCGGGAAAATTTTGAATGTATCGAATTTGGTGAATATTTAATAACTCGATAAAGCTGTGCCTTATTTAATATTCCGAACCTCATCCTATAAAATATTTATTTCGGTTTAATGGACTCCTTCGGATCGTATATCCCTAAATAATTACTCAATTCCATTCTTAATGGAAGCCAATTTTTGAGAAAATGCGTGGAATTGATTTCTCCACTTAGTAAAGCGCGAAATTCTATTAGAAAATAATTAGTAAATTCGAGTAGTTTAATTAAGGGATTATATGAGGCGCCAATAATAAGAATTTGACTTAACAACGGTATGAACGTTCATCGACTAAAAACAATCAACAATAATTTAAATATTCAGAATTTCTTAGGCAATGCAAAATATAAAGAAAATATTTTACACAAATCTGGTACTTATGAGATTAATTGTCCTGATTGTGGCTTGGAATACATTGGACAGACTAAGAGATGAGTGATTAAGAGAACGTATCGCTCCTCTCAATTGTTCTTCCATCCAGTGTGGCCAAACATATACTGGAGTAACGTTACTTTAGATAATTTAAAAGTTATTTGCTGTTCTTAAAATTGTCTCAATATTTTTCATATTTAAAAAATAGAAACGTCCGCCACTGAATTTAATAAGAAATGATACAGATTATTAGATTTCAGTGCGCAATTGCATCCTCCCGCTGCTGAATTTGTTGACTCTTCCATTCCGCTCTACTCCCTGAGGAAGCTTATCATTGGTGGCGAAATGCGCAAAGGACAGGATCGTTCTAAACTGCAACTAACTCAACCATCAGTGGCAACTTCTATTCTTCTCTTCTATTAAAAACAATGATAAGAAAATGCATTTGTGGTATTACGACATTTACAATGAATATCTGAATGTGAATGTCTGTTTGTGCCAAAAGTCATCAATTTCCGAAACAGAATCCAATGGAAATAACATTCGCATGAGAAGAATACGGGGATGTCATTCGAATGGTTTGATCCTTTTAAGGCTGGATCCTTAGATACGGAAAGCTCTCGAGAGGGAATGAGGTACATTTGGGAAAATGAGAAGAGAGGTCGTTTGCTCTTCTTTTCCTCGCTGATTCGAAATGGTCCAAGTAATCGCAATGACGCCCTGTTTTTCATTGCAACCATAAAGGAGTGATTGCCATTATTTATCATCAGTCATGACTTTGTAGATTTTTGAGATCATTAGAGCATTTGCGTAACGCTTGTTTTTCTATCGTAACACTTTTTAACGAATCGTATCGCCTTGCGCTGCACTTTCACGAGTTCGCGAGAATACGTTTCATCCGCTGGGTCCCGTTTACTCGCCGCATATTCCAGATATGTCTACCTAAGGTGAAATAACATCGCTCTCTGACCTTTTCATCGCATATGCCTACAATGCGCTTTTTAAAATCGACCTTTTTAGTTTCTTTGCCGCAGATTTTTCGAATAAGTTATTCGTAAGGGTGATTCCGAGATATTCAGCTGAGTCAAGGAAATTTGTATTAATTCCACTAATTCTGTGCGCGCATATGAGCCAACACCGGGAATCGAACCCTAATGAATACCCTTCAATGCATCGACATTGCAGCCAAGTCTTTTGCGGCACGCTCACTATTTCTCGTGGTACAAGTTCAAATAGACTGCCTTAAAGATATGAGGAGGTAACAGAGAGAGGGAGAGAGAGAGAGAAGCGAGGTGAGGGCAAATTCATTCATTCAGATGTTCAATACCTCCCGTTGTTGATCGAAGTGAGGCATCACTTCTCCGTCTAATGCAAACAAATCCAATCCCAGTGCGGACCTTCTCTGTCACTACTGCTCCCCTGTCTAATGAATGCGTTGAAATCCGGAGGACGTAACATTCGCAACTGTTCTGTTGTATCAATCGCAATTCCACGTACCAGTATCGATGGCGAAATTATAGACAAATTACTTTACCTCATTGGCATAACTTTCATAAGGTACTTTTGCACTATTTCTACATCTACATCTACATAAGTACCCTGCAAGCCGCCTTCCGGCGTGTGGCAGGGGGTGTAAACACCAAGAGTAGAATTACTTCTTTAATTTATTATTATCGCGTATCGTTCGCGAAAAAAAAGTCTCTAAAACGACTTGTCCTCGCGTCTATTTCTCTTATTTTACGCTCACTGTCGGATCGGGCAAAGTAGCAGGGGGGTCGTATAATATCAATTACGTCATTCGAAAATGTATTTCCTCTGAATTTATCTAACAATCGCAGCCTAGCTTCTAATCTCCTTTCTTTCAAGGATTCCCAACCTGCGTCTGTGAGCATTTGCGTTAC
>KZ308952.1:304654-320715 GCA_000376725.2 Ladona fulva
ATTCTGAAGTCGAAAATGCCAATGGTCTTGAAGAGAAAGGTCTTCAACCAATGCATTCTACCAGTTTTGACATATGGAAGTGAAACATGGGTTTTAAACGCAGCAATGACCCAGCAACTTCAGACTACACAAAGAAGTATGGAACGGTGTATGCTTAGAATCACAAAAAGAGATAGGAAACGCAACACCTGGGTTAGGAAGATGACAGTCGACAGCTGTCGAAGCACTTTTAACAATACTACTACTACTAGATGGATGTAGTAGGTGTAGGTTAAAGTATATCCACGGAAGAAGAATACCGACGAAAAGGGGACCGTGATTTAGGAAAGCAAGTAATTACGTCGTGTTACACAAAGTATTAAACACATTAAAAGGCATGTTAAATAAATGATACATAAGAAAATGTTACTCATGGTTGCACTGTGAACCTTACAGTGAAAGAGATCAAACGTAGGCGGTGAAAATATTCGCAATTGAACTGTAATGACCAAAAACTAAGACCTCTAGTCTTGTTGACGCATTCATGAAGCGAAAATGTTTGAAAAAGTGAATCTTTCATTCTTTCTTCCACTTGGGTTGAGAGCGCAATGTCCATGACTGAGGCATTACTGAATCGCATAGATTACTTATGCTGCAATGTGTATGAGAAAGGACGATGGTTAAGAGGGCCGTTCCCCGTGTGCCCAATAAAAGCGTTGATGACGGCGGTCAGCCGAGACACGGCAAACAACGACCCAACTAATCAAAGTTCGTCGTAAAAGACGCCTTAAAGATGGTCCAATTAAGAAGGACGCCGACTCCTCTAATGATTTAGGCAGTCTCGGGAGATATCGAGGACGGCTATTCCGGGGCGTCCCTTTTTTACAGCGCTTTCCTTCGAAGGAGGGCGACTTTGAAATTGAAACCTTATACTCAATCTTCCTTCGGCTGAGTAAAATCATCAAAAGGGTGAATATAAAAAAGAAGACTGTCTTACACCAAAGAACGACTGAACGACATAAATGTAGGTACTGAAATGTTGCCTTACTCTGTTGACTTATATCAAATGCTGTGTAATCATTATTTTTCTTTTTTTTTTACGGAGCATCCCAAAAGCCTTATTGTAAATACATTTTCGTGAAAGTTTTTCTCTAACAGTAAGTTGTGACAGTAGTAAGAAAATAATATGCATTCCTAAATTCTTACTTTGAATCTTACTTGAAAATAATTTGAATATGTTCTAGAGGAGTACTGAATAATCTCTCTTCTAAATCCTCCGTGTTGCATAGACCTTTCTGATTCTGAGAGGAGAAAGTCAGAGAAAAATAAACTATAACAAGTATTTTCAAAATTTCATTGTTTTCCTCGAACAATACTTGAAAATAATCGAATAGGGAAGTATAATCAGGGAGCATGTACCCCCTGCCACTCACCGATAGGCGGGTTGCAGGGGACATGCGTAGATGAGAAGTTTAAATGGAGATATTGGAGGAATAAGAATGATTGGTGAGAGATCGAGTCGCGGAAATGCAGTAAAGTGCTTCATAAGCAGAATGGTTATTTTATTTAATGAAAACCGGGAGAAGGAGAATCACAATCGAGGAAATGAGGAGCTTGGGAGGTTATAACATGAGTGAGTTATCGCTGAAAGATGAATGTCTGAGGAACGAAATACAGCAGTACAATACGGAAAAAGTTAATTTAGTTGTTATGAGGCACAGCTGTGGATATTTTCTCTCTAAAAGAGATTTTTCTTCGTCTGCAATAAGTCACAAAGCTCTTCACTATACTACCCTTTCATTTTTCCTATTGATATATTTGTAATAAAGACTTTATTTATTTATCTTTACAGAAATAGCGTTGAAGATGAATAGGCCTAGAATTACCAAAAATACAAACAGGAATTTTTTTTTGAGTGAGGACTTTGAAATTTCGCATTGCTACTCTTGAACACATTCTGTATTTAGCTATGCATGTCATTTACATTAACGTTTACGCCTCACAATGATACAGGGGGTCAAACATGACAAAGTTTAGCAAAAAATGCGTCTTCGATTTTTCGCAAAATTGTTCAACTTCAATCTGTTGCTGAACCCAAACGAGGTAAACATGATGTCATACTATAAATCTGTCTTTTATCCTTTATTATAGTCGATCTTAATGACCTCCGTTGAATATTTGCTTACTTTGTGATACAAAATGGCGGAACCTTATTTTATTTTATTCGAAGGAAACAGTAGAAATAGACGGGCAAACCTATACTTCAGTATTCCTTGAAGCATCTGAAGATGAATGTGGAAGAAAATTCTGCGGCTGTTGGCGACGGCGATGATACAACGGACTTGTCGACATCGCTGCAAAGGCGGACCTCTCGTGACGATCTCGGTTTTTAACAGAATCACAAACCAACGCGCTTCTCATCGGTATGATTTGTGTTGTGTATGTAGGATTTACACTCCGTACACAGTNATGTATTGAGGTGAACAATTCAGCAAGATCTTTGATTCCATTTCTTTGGTCCTTCGGAACATTGTGTCACCCGTTTTACTCGACACCCCAAAAAAAAAACTTTTTTAAAAGACACCCAATGTAAATTTTGTGGGCGAAATTTGATGCCACGAGGGCAAAAATCCTTACGATTTGCAATTGAAGTCTATTTCTTCTAACGATATCTTGAATTTCAACCTTCTATCTTAGCGGATAATGCCCTAAACGAATTTTTGAAAATCCGCGAAGTGCGTTTAAACGGGAAGAGATTCGAACCCATGATACCTAGGAGTAATGTCTCAATGATTCCTTAGTGAGAAACTTGAGGTCTTCACGGAAAAAAGTCGCCGGGTCAGTGACGTCGTTCCGTCATGGTTATTTCAGTTTCTTTTTCCTTTTTGTATTTAACCCAAGAACTTCATTGCTCATTATTAGTAATCATAATTATGCGTAATATACCGTCTAAAATAATCATACTACTTACATACCATGTGGTGGACTTCCCTTTATTATTTTTAAAATTTACATATTAAGGCCTTCGTGCCCACGTTAAGTTTACCTCCCCTAGCAGGCAGAGAACACTGTACAGTGAGCGCCACTTTGGTAGGGTTCACTGTACAGTGAGCCCTACCTGCAGGTGGCGTTCACTGTACAGTGAGCCTCGCCTAGGTAGCGATCACTTAACATAAAGAATACGGAGTGGTACACATCGCGCGCGCCTCAACCCTACGTTTACTACGGGTATGCACTCTACACTAGACTATGTANAATGGTAGAAGTCACGGAAAAAGCGCAAGAACACAATTAACCTTCCCAACGGCAATGTTTGAACTGAAATTACGAGTGCACTTCTAACAGGAAGTTGTGAAAATACAACGCGAAGGGTAACGGTTAATCTTTAAAAAGCGTATCTGAGTATTATAAAACGAGCCCTTGACTGAAATTTCACTTTTGGGGCACTGCGACGGTCGCACAAACAACGACAGGTGTAGAGTTGTTTTCTTTATTATTGAGGGGTCTCTCTAAGAGAGAACGTTAGGCATAAGAAACAAAAGAAAATTGCTTTGAAAATACTTCTTAGAGTTAGTAACTCAAAAAATGTTGCTCTACCATGAGATTTGACAGAAGCAGAAAGTTGTTGTTAAATGTTCACTACCTTGAAGGAGATTTGGTGAAGATATCTTAACTCTCTATAAAAAGGTGAATGAAAGTTCATTTCAAATTGCTATCCCCGAAACATCACGTTGAGGAACATGTTGGTCCGTAATTATCCTAAATCGTGATGGGGAGCGGCGCATTCGGTCGATGCCGCCATTATCCGTTATTATCCGTCCGCCCGTCCGTTTATTATCGGCGTTGCAAACGGTCGATAGAACTTATTCCAGATTCCTCTTCAGAAAGCTTCAAAGAATACCGTGGTATAAGTTAGACAGTGTCTATCGATGTCTATTTCTACTATTTTGTCGCTTTAGGTAAAAATTTCCTCTAAAATAAGGGTCCACCATTTTGTTACACAAAGTATACAAATATTCAACGGCGGCCCTTAAATCGACTATAATAAAGCACGTCATATTTATAGCAATACATTATGTCTTACCCGATGGTTTTTCCTCATTTGGGCACAGCAGCAGCTTGAACTTGAAGATTTTCGCGAGAAATCAAACACCGGCATTTTTTGTAAAACTTTCTCAAGTTTGATCCCCTGTATCACTGTTATGCGTAGAACTTAACGTAAATGTCTTGCATAATTTTATGCAGAATTTATCCTAGAATATCCATGCGAGATGACAAAGTTCTCACTCAAAAAACAGTTTTGTATTCTTAGCCAGCTTTTTTAATATTAAATTTTACCGTGTACCGCGCCAACTAGAGTTGACCGCGCCTCGAGACATTTGGTAGATAAAATAATATCGATATCTTGCAGAACAAAGATAATACTTATAAAAAACAGTAATAATTACATATAGTCGCATTTTTTGTACCTGAAAGGACAGTTTCGTACAGTAGCCAGAGAGTTCCATACCTAAATACGAGGCTTCTATCCGCAAATAAGATGTATTGTCGTAATTTTGCGTTTCTATACATTAAGTGTGCTGTCTTCGATAAAAACCAACTCTGTTCCATTTTCAGTGGAAAAGCATGCAAAAAAGGTGCACACAATGAAAACTTTGATCATTACTCTAATGGAGAAGATTTCATAAATTCACTTTAGTTATTTTATAGACGTGCAGATATATTTTATTCTTTGGCAGTTCATTCTAGAAATCAATCCGACACAATCTACAAGGTCAGTTTATGTCCTCTATGAGGAAAAGGGAATATTGGAGCGGATCCTTAACATCAATTTATTTTAAAACAATTGGACATATTTAGAGAGTTCAATAATGCGTTTCCTTAGCATTTAGTCAATACCTACAGGGTTTCCGTAAAGGTAGGTCATGCGAGGCCCAGTTAGCCCTTTTCTCGACGACATAGTTAAAGCGGCTGATAAGGGTATTAGAGCTAACGCCGTATTTCTAGATTTCAGAAAAGCTTTCGATAAAGATTCCCCAGTAAAACCAACGCATATGTGGATGGCTTACGGGGTTGACGGAAAAGTTTTTGTATGGAGAAAATCATTCCTCAGCTCGAAAGCAAAACATTAAAGAGATTTTGAATGTTCCATATCACACCAGTACGTCTGAGATATACAAATACCACAACATAACGCCGCTCTCTACAACCTTAAACAAAATAACCAAAAGATTCGCTTCTAAGTTAAAACTTATCCAAAATACTTTATTTTCCACAATCTGGGATTACGACCTCGAAACAACTATCTGCAAATACCGCCGTCCAAAAGCAGTGTTAATGAATTTACCCTAACCAAATACCTTAATCCGAGCCAGATGCTCTCCCCTAACCCGTGATCTTCAGTAAAAAGAAAGTGAAGTTAGAGTGCTTAATAGAAAACCATGGATAAGATCCCGAGTCGGGAGCCATGAAGAAAAGTTTTCCGCCAGGAAGTGAATTTATTCTTCGTCGTCGTCGAGAAAATCATTCCTCAGAAACAGATCTCAGCGTGTCGCATTGGACGGATTTTCATATGGTGTGGTTTGCGTCACACCCAGTGTTCCGATTTTGTTTCTAATATACATTAACGATTTAGTGGATAATGTTGAGTGTAAGGTTAGACAATTCGCCGATCTCTCTGGTCTGATCTGGTAATTAAAGTCGACTATAAGAAAGCACAAAAGACAGATTTATAGCATGGTCTTATATTCTACCAGATCATTTTCCTCGTTTGGGTTCAGTAAAATCTTGAAGTTGAAGAATTTCCGGAAATATCGCGGGACGATTTCGACAACAAGAAAGTTGACGAAACCAATTGCCCATAAGAATTGTCGTTGCGACGAGGAAAATAATGTCAGTAATATTTGAGATTCATGGGAAATGGAAATCTTAAAGGTGAAATGAGCGAGGAGAAAACTTACATGTCTTTTCAATTGAGGGATTAACTCGAAAAGGAATACGACTTAGTTATTCAGAGAATTAATTCGAGACAACTTATACAACCGCAAATCAACGTGGAATCCCTAATTCCTCATCGGATGTAATATCATCACATCCGAAGAGGATTTACCGGCAGAATGCATCAGTAATTCCGGCAAAAGCCGAGGGCGATTTCTAAGGCAGCAAATGAATTGGAAACTTCGTTTGACAAATCATTTGGAATTCCTTCGGATTCGTTGCCATTCGTCACTTCTCAATGAACTGTTTAATCTGAAGGGGATGAAATGGAGAATTATATTCGAGGTTCGCCCAAGACTCAATCATTTCTGAGTCGAGACGATAGATGCGGGGAAAGAGGTAAGGCGGGGACGATAGATCCGGCCTAAAATGGACCAAGGAATAAGAAAAATGGATAGATTGAGAATATTATGGATGGACAGGCCATGTATTTTGAAGTACAGAAAAATGCTGAAGTTGAATAAAAAGCAATTCACTTTGGATATCATTGCATTAGAGGTATTTTTAAAAGAGCTTCGAAAAGAGGGGCGGATGAGAGGCGCAAATATCAAATTGAGGCCCTCACTGGGAATCAATAGTTGAAAATTCACAAATATACATACCATGCAAATCTCGGTCACTTCACTACGGCGAGAATAAATAAACAAGTTTTTAATTACAATGCATTATATTTCTATAAATTACAAAGAATAATGGATAGACTAGATTATATAGAGCCATAAACAATGTGATACACCCGGAGGATAAAATATTACGTAGATTTAATTATTTAATATGAACATATTATACAAGCAGACTCACTCTAAAGAAAAAAAAAGGCTGAAACTTTAATGGTTTAGCCATTCTCCAATTAGCCATTTTCTTGTACCGCTTTGTCTGTTTTATTCTCTTATTTCCAGGAAATAAATGTAAATGAGCCGTTAGTGAGCGTTAATCCTCTCAGGGAATTTGGATAGGAAATGTCTTTTCTCGTATTGCAGTGCGACTGAAGGAGACTCAAATGCGAAAAATATCGTCATGTCTGGGACTCGAACTCAGGTCACTTGCTCCAGATTGCTGAAAGAGTCCGGAGCTGAATTGAGGAGGCACGGAGCACTTAACCGGCAGGGAGCACTGTACAGTGAACCCTACCTGCAGGTACTATACTGTACCCAGGCAGCGATCACTTAATATAAAGAGTACCGTGCGGTACACGCGCGCCTCAGCCCACGTTTTCTACGGGTATGCACTCTTCACTTCACTATGTAGTTTACACAGACGAAATAAGTTTTATATTATAAATATATTTCATAATATTGTTACTATTGTACAATATACAATATGGTGATTATTTTCGTTTCGATTGAATTAACAGTGTACACATATAATAAAACGGGAGCCTTGTCCGTACATCGAAATCATTTTCGAAAAAGTTGTAGATTTGGTTGTTACGGGTGACACTCAGTACAAAACATCACTTTTTGAAATTCTTGTCCGTCTGTTATCGCATCACGCAAAAACCTTCCAACCGATTTTGATGAAATTTGGTAGGATCATAAAGTATGTCTTGTACAGGTAGCTAAGCTACTTCCGGTTAACCCAACTGTCCCCAGTTCGACTCCAGAAGAGGTAACGTTTCTATTTTTCGCAAGTACTCTAAAACTAAATGAGTCGAACTTTTATAATTGGCATATTATTAAATTTCTTCCTCGCGTAGACTATAGGTTACTGCTTATCTCCTTATTGTCCGGTTATGTCCTTATGGTACGACTACAGACGAGTCAAAGAATTTCTATAAGAAAGCATCTAAAGCTCGCTTTTATCGCTTGCAGGGTTTATTTCATTTGCAAAATTAAATTAGAAAGAATAGCCGTACGAAAACGAAACAAGTACCAAAAGAATGGAAATTAAATTAAAATTCTTATTTTTGTGGAGGAACATAGCTTTTGATATGAAAGTGCGAGAATTTCGATATAATAAACGAACATTTAGTGGTTGGCCCCCTGACGATCAAGCCAATTGTTGAATCCGAGCTCATACATTTTCGTTTGCTAGCAGGGTTTTTATTTTCTTTTGCAAAATTAAATTAGGGAGAATAGTTGCATGAAATCGATACATGCATCAAAAGAAGGAATGCCGATTAATGTTTCTTTTTCGCCGAATGTTGTTTTCTGTTCGAAATTGCGAGAATTCTGATTAAATAAACGAAACGTTAGCACACTTTAGAGGTCGGATACAAACCCTCCCGTGACGTATAATTCCATTCTTTAAACTGAGTTAATACATTTTCCCATAATGATGCATTGGGAATTGGAACCTTTATAAGATACATGTTAACAATTAATATTAGACAATATGACAAGGAAAAAAATTATAAGATTTTAGCATTTGAAGTTGATGATTTGCATTGACGNAAACGTGATCCGTGGATTATAAATAATGTAGGTTAATATGCTTAATTAAGACAGTTGTTTCACTATTATAATCGCTTAGATCCGAAAAGAATTGACATACCTAAAATCAAGCGGTCTCGACATAATTGAAGCTTATTCTTCAAAAACCTAGGCGGTGTCATCATAATTCAAACCTACTCTTCCAGAAACTAAGCGGAATCAGCATAATTAATGCTGATCTTCCAAAAAAAAGCAGTCTCATCATAATTTAAGCTTAGTCTTCCAAAAACTAAGCGGTCTAATCATAATTAAGCTTACTCTTGCAAGAACTAAGCGGTCTCATCACAATTTAAGCTTACTTTTCCAAACATCAACTGGTCTAATGATAATTAAGTCTTAGCCTTCCAAATTGTAAGCGGTGTCATTAATTACTTCACTTAATACTTACTTAATAATATTTGACTTACTACCACTTAATTTTAGCTTATTCTTCAAATATCTAAGCGGTCACATTTAAGCTTTCTCTTCCAAAAACTGAGTGGTCTCTTCAAAATTACGGTATTCTGTTCCATAAACTTAGCGGTCTTACCATAATTAATTAAGGCTTACTCTTCCAAACCGTAAGTGTTCTCGTCATAATTAAGCTTACTCTTCCAGAAGCAAAGCGGTCTCATCACAATTTAACGCTCTCTTCCAAAAGCTAAGCGGTCTCATCACAATTTAACGCTCTCTTCCAAAAACTAAGCGGTCTCATCATCATTAAGGTTTTCTCATCCTAAAAAACGTAGTGGTCACATCATAAATTAAGTTTACTATTTCAAAAGCTAAGCGATCTCATCATAATTTAAGCTTAGTCTTCCAAAAACTAAGTGGTCTTATCATAATAAAGCTTACTCTTCCAAAGACTAAGCGGTCTTAAAGTTTATTCTTCCAATAACTAAGCAGTCAAATCATAATCTAAGTTTACTTTTCAAAAAGAAAGCGGTCTTGTGTTAATATAATCTAACTCATCCAAATCGAAGCTGTCTCATCATAATTTAAGCTTCATCTTCCAAAAGCTATGTGGTCTCATCTTAGTTTAATCTTACCCTTACAAAAACTAAGCGGTCTCATCGTAATTCAGGCTTTTTCTTCCATAAACAAAGCGGTTACATTATATTTTAAGTTTACTATTTCAAAAACTAAGCGGTGTCATAATAATTTAAGCTTACTCTTCAAAGAACTAAACNCCTTACAAAAACTAAGCGGTCTCATCGTAATTCAGGCTTTTTCTTCCATAAACAAAGCGGTTACATTATATTTTAAGTTTACTATTTCAAAAACTAAGCGGTGTCATAATAATTTAAGCTTACTCTTCAAAGAACTAAACAGTGTCATTTAATTTAAGCTTTCTCTTCGAAAATCTATGATGTCTCATCATATTTAAGGCTTTCTCTTCCAATAACTAATCGGTTTCATTATAATTTATGCTTACACTTCCAAAAACTAAACGGTCTCATCACAATTTATGCTTACCTTTCATAATATTAAACGGTTTCATCATTGTTAACGTTTTCTTTTCCAAAAACTTAGCGGTCTCATCTTAATTTAAGCTCACTCTTCCAGAAACTTAGCGGTCTCATCATAATTTAAGGTTACTCTATCAAATACTAAGCGGTCTTATGATAATGTAAGCTGTCTCTTCAAAAAACTAAGCAGTCTTATCGTCATTAAAGCTTACCCATTCAAACACTAAGCGATCTCGTCATAATTAAAGCTTACTCTTACAAATACTAAGCTGGCTCATCATAATTTAAGCTTACTATTCCAAAAGCTAAGCGGTCTACATCTACATCTACATCTACATCAATACCCTACAAGCCGCCTTTCGGCGTGTGGCAGGGGGTGTTAACACCGGATTCTCGCGCTATTTCCTTATTTTGTTATTATCGCGTATCGTTCGCGGAAAGAAAGTCCCTAAACCGACTTGTCCTAGCATCTATTTCCCTTATCTTGCGCTCATTATCAGATCGGCCAAAGTAGCAGGGGGGTCGCATAATATTGATAACGTCCTCCACAAACGCACTGTCTCGAAATTTACCGAGTAATCGAAGCCTAGCTTCTAATCTCCTATCTTTCAGGGATTCCCAACCTGCGTCCGAAAGCATTTCCGTAACACTAGCTTTTTTATCGTAGCAATTTTTCACAAATCGTATTGCCTTGCGCTGAACTTTCTCGATTTCGCGGGTGTGCGTTTCATCCGCTGGATCCCATATACTTGCCGCGTATTCAAGATGGGGCCTGACCAGGGTAAAATAGCATCGCTCTCTAACCTTTTCATCGCATCTACCTACAATACGCTTTATGAAACCGAGCTTTTTGGTTGCTTTACCGCAGATTTTTCGGATATGAACGCTCCAGTTTAAGTTATTCGCAAGAGTGATCCCGAGATATTCAACTGACTCTAATATATTCAAATTTATTCCATTAATTTGGTACGGGTGATTTGGACTAGTTTGTTTTCGCTCGAAGAAATTTACGACGGAACATTTAGTAACATTTAGTTCTAATTGCCATTTTTCGCACCACCTATGAATGTTGGATAAATCGTTTGATAGGATGTCACGGTCCTCCGCGTTTGATATTTCTCTATATATTACCGAATCATCTGCAAATATCCTCACATTGCTATTTATTTCGTCGCTCAAATCGTTGATATATATAAGAAAGAGAAGAGGTCCAATCACGCTGCCCTGAGGTACGCCTGAAGTAACTTTGACTCTGCTCGAACTAATTCCATCAAGTACAACTTGCTGTTCCCTCTTGTGGAGAAAATCGTTTACCCAGTCAATTACTTCCCTATTAATACCCGCTAACTTTAATTTATGGATTAGTTTATGGTGTGGAACTCTGTCGAAAGCCTTTTTGAAATCTAGGAAAATAGCGTCAACCTGCTTTTTACTCTCGGCAGATTTTAAAATGTCATGAACGAATAGCGCGAGCTGAGTTTCGCATGATCGGGCCTTTCGAAAGCCGTGCTGGTTCTTATTGAGGAATCGATTACCATCTAGGAACTTCATGAGTGAGCTAACAACGATGTGCTCCATTATTTTACCAGACAGGGAAGTTAATGATATAGGTCAATAATTTCCTTGGTCCTCCTTTGGTCCGCTTTTATAAACGGGTGTAACGTTCGCTAGCTTCCAATCTACTGGGACACTACCTTCACTCATATCATCATAATTAACGCTTACTCTTCCAGAAAAAAATCGGTCTTATCATATTTTAAGGTTTATCTTCCAAAAACTAAGCGGTCTCCTCTTAATTTAAGCTCACTCTTCAAGAAACTTAGCGGTTTCATCATTATTTAGCGTTACTCTTCCAAAAACTAAGCGGTCAAGTCATAATTTAAGATTTCTCTTCCAAATACTTAGTGGTCTCATCTTAATTTAAGCTTAGTATTCCAAAACTAAGCGGTCGAATCATAATCAAAGTTTACTCTTCAAAAAGAAAGGTCTTGTCATTGTATAAGCTAACTCTTCCACATCGAAGCGGTCTCATCTTGGTTTAAGCTTACCCTTCATAAATCTAAGCGTCTCATCGTAATTCAGGCTTTTTCTGTCATCAATTAAGCGATTTCATCATATTTTAAGTTCACTCTTTCAGAAAATAAGCGGTGTCGTTTAATTTAAGGTTACCCTTTGAAAAACTAAGAGGTCTCATTATAATTTAAGCTTACTTTTCCAAAAACTAAGCGGTCTCATCATAATGTAAGCTGACCCTTCTAAAAACATAGCAGTCTTATCATCATTACAGCTTACCCATTCAAGCACTAAGCGATCTCGTCATAATTAAAGCTTACTCTTACAAATACTAAGCTGTCTCATCATAATTTAAACTTACTATTCCATAAGCTAAGCGGTCTCATCATAATTTAAGCTTTCTCATCCAAGAACTAAGCAGTCTCATCATAAACTTAGCTCACTCTTCTAAGAACTTAGCAGCTTCATCATAATTTAAGCTTACTCTTCCAAAAACTAAGCGGTTCCATCACAATATATGCTTACTTCGAAAAAGTAGGCGGGTTTATCATAATATAAGCTTACTGTCAAGAAGTAAGCAGTCTCAACATAATTAAGGCTTACTCTTCCAAAAACTAAGCGATCTTATCATAATTTCAGCTTACTTTTCCAGAAACTAAGCGGTATTCTCATAATTAAAGCTTACTCTTCCAAAAACTCAGCATTCTCATCATAATGTAGCTTACTTTTTCAAAAACTAACCGGACTCATCATAATTAATGCTTTCTTTTCCAAAAGCGGGGCGGTCTTATCACAATTTACGCTTACGTTTCCAAAAATCAAGTGGTACTATCATACTTAAGGCTTACTCTTCCAAAATTAAGCGGTTTTACCTTAAAACAGATTCTTTGAAATATCTAGTATTAGTAAAAGTAAAGTATATTATATTGAGCAGTGACAAATCTTCCTACATGAAAACTCTCGAAATTTATATTAAATTCAAATAGAACGTCACTAATTAACAATAACTTATAGTGTATAAAAACATCGTCGCCATACATTCAAACTCTCATTTTATTTCCTTGAAGTCTTTGTCAAAGTCCCAATTCCCGTGAACCTAAATATATCACCAGACTAAACGTGATCTGTGGATTTTAAATAATGTAGGTTATTATGCTTAATTGAGACAGTTCATTCACTGTTATAACAGCTTAAATCCGAAAAGAATTGATATACCTAACACACCGTCCAATTACCCCTTCCTTTAGCATTACCTTACTAGTGTTTCTTATCTACCTGGTTTTCGTTAGTGTCAATTGTGTAAATGTGTAAATACCCTTACTCCTGGGCTGGATGTTTCGACGTCCATCCTGCTTGTCCTCGTGCTCAGCCGATGATGGGGGGAAGGGAGGGTTTGGAGGGATAACCTAAAGCCCTAAGGAGTGGACCCCCCCAGTCCCTTGTGACGTGCGTTGAGGTTCATCCCTATTCATGCATAGGGAGCCCTCTGCCACAGGTCCTGGAGCAAGCTCCGACCTTATAGAGAGAAAGAGCGACCAGCTGAGAAGTGAGAACTCAGTTACCTCACCGCTGGAGAAGAAGGTGAAAGAAAGGCCCCTGAAAGAGTTGCCTGCCTCTATAGACCTCAAACGAGGCTAAGGACGAGAGATGCATGACTTCAATCGCCCCCTACAGAGCAGGTGGTCAATACATAGAAATGCACTTTTTTCTAAGACACCGGAACATAACTCTGCCTCCAATGCATTCAAATTTTAACTGGCAGAAAAGAACTGCAAATTGTTTAAAGAAATCCTTGTCTTACTGACCATAATTGTTTTATTATTAAAGTTATAATTAATTGTTTCCAAAGAGAAAGCCACATGAGGCTGAATTGCAAAGTTTGAAATGTTATTGAACTAATAGACGTTTATTAGAATGAAATTCATCCTAAGAAAGGACTGTTATTGATAAAAAGATTGCTCTTTTTTATAATAATTTAGAGTTAATTGAAAATTATGTGATTGTGGTGTAAATAGGAAAGAATCAGAGTACTCACAAAAGGTCCCGATCGGAAGATTAAGTTTCTGTACTCAACTGTAAGGAAAGAAGTAGAATAATTAGTATAGAAGTTTACTAATACAGAATACATAATTATAGCATTGCATCATTTTTAAATTTTTATTTAAAATACTACTAATTTGCCATTTAAAGAAAGCTCCGACAAATGATTAATTTGATTCAAATAAACTTTCTAATGATTCACAAACTGATATTAAACTATGAAGAATGTAAAACTATCACCATTTTTATGTAAATCAACTTTGTATCAAGCATAATGTATGAAGTCTGCAGTTCATTTTAAGAATTAAAAAAATCGACAGTTATCATTAAAGTATAATGATATTATGATAAACAGATCATAGTTGCTAGTTGGAATATTGTGAGTTAAATTGTATAACAAAATCAAGCAATTGGAACTAAATTCGCAGCATATATCATAATTGGCTAACACATGTGTCATTACATTCTTGCATAGCATAAATCAAGAATGATGCAAATTTGTATGTAAGGGTATTAACGAATTTATCTAATGAAAAATTCAATTGAAGTTTATGTTAGAAATTATTTAATGGCAACAGGTAGTTAACGTTGGTGGAACAATTACTATACATTTAATTATGAAGAAGATGTGAGGCCTGTGGTATTTATCTACATTCTTGTTTTTATAAAATTGAAAGCTTTTTCATTGTTCGTTGCGAAATGTTCTTAGTCTTAGCTTATTATTAGTCGCTTGCAGAACTGAAAAACTTTCAGTTAAGTCCAAGTTACGAGTGGCTTTAAATTATCGAAAGTGCAATTGCTAAAAGGAATAGTGTCCAAAACGACACTAAACCAAGGTTTAATGTTCCCATTTTGTTCTACAAGGAGAGACAAAAATACTTAAGAAAAATAAATTAAAATATATAAATAGTTAGTCACGGAAAGGTTAACCTTAAATTCGAAATCGGAGGCTTATAATTGGAGATTATTTGCAGCCCCATAACATTCTTAAATACTCGTAGAATTATTTGCGCAGTTTCAGCTGTCTTTGTTATAGTTAAACGCGTTAAATATATGGCGAAGATTGTGACAGAATCTTAAGAGTGAAGGGAAGCAAGTAAAAATCGCAGTTGTTTACAGTATTTCATCATAAATTCCGAATATAAGAATAATAGTTCAATTAAAGGACAGAAGCAACTAATGGAGGCAATAGATAATTAATTTCAAGCTAATCGGTGAACAAATTAATAGGAAAATATGCTAGGCAGTTAAAGTTACCCGGACAACGAGTTTATTCCGTGAAACGATTGTAACTACGCACCTCAAGGAAAATATAAAAATAAACTTAAGTACATATATAGGTGAATCTATGTAAATGTCAATATTTATCAAAGTAAATAAATAAAACAATTTGAAATCTTTGAAATCTCTCCTTAAATATGTTTCCCAAAAGTTGCAAAAGACCAATAAACATTATAGAGAATGTATCTGTTATTCAACTAAATAAAAATAGAGGTAGCAAGTGAACTCAAATGTTCAATAAATCAACTTGAAGGTACCGGAATATCTCTACATTTATTTATAATTAATTGCGATTTAAGATCGAAAATAACTGCGGTGATATATCGTACATATTGGTGCTCATCAGAAAGAAGTAAAGGCTGTTTTAAAGGTATTCTTTTTTGTTGCAGTACCTTATTTTATATGGAATGTATGCTTGAAAAAATCATTGAAACGAATGTTTATCTAAAACTTTAAAAAATTCGAACACCGCAAGTAACTAACTATGCTTACAATCAGCGCATGCCAAGATTTTCTATTTAAATTCTAAAGATAACAAAAGTGTTATTTTTGAAACGTCAACTAGAGATAAAACCTAATTTTAAAATCAATCTCAAGGTAGAAATATTTCTTGCCGCAGGTTGTTCCCACTTTTAATAAAAAGCTTTAATTCTGTTAAGAGTAAAAAAATATCCTCAATTCTTTGAAAAACATTCCTTTCTCTCGGAGCAATTCCTATGATAATGGCAGCAAATTCTTTGAACAATAAAGTAACTTTCTTCAATTATTTTAGCATTAATTTCAATAAATACAAAAACAATCAGAGAGGGCCCATTTTAAGAGGTGTGACTTTTTTCTTTATATTTCTAAAGACTGCTCTGTGATTGGCGAT